>BMAO01001355.1:0-145474 GCA_019973975.1 Trichonephila clavata | reverse complement strand
CAATACAAATTGAAGAACAAGTTTAATAATTACTAGTGATTCGACGTACGACTTGTCATATACAAAATTTAATACTTTTCTTGAAAATTTGTATGGTTTATGATTAAAATCGTATTGTAGCTTTAACATCAAAGGACATTATTATTGCATTCAATACGTTGTTATTGTGTAAAGGGGGCGCGAGATGAAAATTAAGATTGAAAATTGGGTCGCAAACATCGAAACCTTGAGAAGCACTGCCATAAAGATAAAAAGGACTAAATTTAAAAAAGTATTTTTTAAATTATAGTTTTAAAAAACTAAAAAACATGCTTTTATAGTTAATTGAATTAAGTTGTTTCTTTAGTCACACCAAAGTTTAGTTTAGTCATCTTTTAGTCGCCAAATCTGGAAATGGGATCTGAAATTAGTCGCCAGGTGCGGTATAGCATCAGAAAATGGAAAATCGTTAATCCTGATCAGGACAATGAAACAAAATTTATTAAATTATTGTATTGTCACCGGTCCTGGAGAAGTAAGCAAAATTTCGAATCAATCTGACCTTTTAAAGTAGGTAAAGATTGAGTTCAAAGATTCCATTACATACAAGTGAAGCTTATAAAAGGGTGTTAAAAATAACTGGTTGTACAGTTCCTATTTTTATATGTATTTATTGCATTATTATTATTGTTTTAACGAGAGCATTTCGTAAAATTTTGAGTAGTCTTAAGAAAAATCATTAGGGAAGTAACACAGGAAAAATTTCCAAACGATGGAAAAAAATTATTCTCTCTCTCATATAGTATTTAATCCGTAATTTTTAAAAATAAATCATTTGGCCCATACCGATGATTTAAATTAGGGGTAGGCGTTAAGGAAATCGCTTTCAACCGATGGACCGCCAAGACATTTTGGAGTGACCACCTGTAGATTAGCAGTTACTAATTATATACCAAATTATTCAAGATTAGCTGACAGTATGCAGACTAAGTCTTCCACTGACTGTAACTACAAGAACTGACTTAAGATGAAAATGTTTTATTTTTTAATGTATTCTGAATTGTTTGTTAATAGGTGCATGTCATTTGATATTATTATATTTGTGGATTAGTATTATGTTTGTATTTTGCGTTTTGCTTTAAACGCAATCTTAAAAAAGTTTTTTTTGTTGTACTTTTCCGCTTTCACAGCGCAAACCTAGCCAAGCAGGATTTTTTGTTGACAAAACACAACACACACACACACACACACATAAAAAAAATGTTAGTTCTCGTTGGTTTTTCATCCATTTTTTATGTGTTATGAAAAAGATGTTACTGATAAGAAAAGGCGACGACTTGTTTGGAAAATGTGGTGGTAAAAAGTTACCAGCGGGAACATTCCGTTTGGCGTCGGTTGTATCATTTTTGGCGACTTTATTGCTTGCTCCGGTATGAAACGGAAAAAACAATTTTTTTAAAAATATAGTTATGCAGGTTTGTACATATTCCGTATTACTAAGTTTTCGTAAATATCGAAGACTTTTTTTTAGCTCACCTCAACTGCGCTAATGAGTGGACCGCAACCTCTTGAAAAATATTCAGAACTAACCCGTACATTGTAAAAGTTTCCCGTCCCGGATTTAAATATTTATATAGCATTAATCTGTGTGCAAAGTTTCAAAGTTATAAGATAAATAGAATTTTCAAAAATGTTCTTTTAATAATAGACCGCTGTCATAAAGGTTAATTAAAAAACGAAAACGATTTTTAAAAAATTAAAATTTGGAAAATTTGGTTTTCATTCATTTATTTAATTATAAAAACAAAAATTGATTGTTTTGAAAATTTTCGGTATTTATTAAACTACTTGAAAAATATTTTTACATATTACTCTTAGTGCAATAGTTCAAGCTGTGATGCAAAAAAATTAATAATAATAATAATAATATATCGACACTGAAAAAATAATGACTCTTAAATTCAAAATGAAATCATTCTCTTAAATATATTTTATCTTTTGAGTTTTTAATTTTTAGAAAATTTTCATCAGATATTTTCTTGGTGTTTCTATTCGTTTCTCTGTTTCAGAATAAGTAGTTTCTTAGGTTCAGCATTTAAAATAAGTACAAATTTTAAAAAAAATCAAACAGAAGCAGTTAAAATAGTATTTATTCCCGTGCCGCCATCTGTTGTAGGAAAATAAGTTTAAATCTCGTTGAGTTTTTTTATAGCATTCTAAGGCAAATTTTTATTTTGGGATACGAGCGATAATGGTGCCGATAGCATGCACAAGGGTGGTGTATATAGATTCACATCCCCATATACCAACAAATTTTTAATTTTTGTTATAAAGATTAAGTCTCGGTGTTTTCGTCGACGTATTTTTTTTAAATCTGCCATGGAAATATTCTGAGAACACCACTTAACGGTACGACACCGGCATATTCAATTTTAATATTTTCTCAGTAATGGGATAATCTATTTTTTAAATTTGGTTGTTTCATTATTCTGATTTTCTATTGATAATTTAATTATATATATATATATATATATATTATATATATATACATATATACATATATATATATATGTGTGTGTGTGTGCGTGTGTGTATACAGTCGACTCTCTATAATTCAAACCTTCGATAATACGAACCTCTCACTAATTCGAAGTTTTTGCCCAGTCCCTAAAAAACTCTCGATATTTCGAACTAAAACACTACAGTTTTGGTACACTCAATATATCGAAGTAAAATCTGTGGCTGGCCAGGCTACAACACTCTATAATTCGAAGTTATCTTATAAAACTCTCGACAATTCAAACGCTCACTATTATGTGCAGTCCTGTAATAAACCGGATGTAGCTTACAAGTTTTGCGTTGTGTTGTCTCTACGTGTCTCCCCTGTAACGTAGCCCCTTTGATGACTATCTGTCTTCTACCCTTTCTTAGTTTTTTCCGATTCCTCAGGCGAAAAGACTCTTCTATTTTTTCATTCCTTTAAGTGGACAGTAGATCAACCGCACCTGTTGTCGGCCATCCACATCTTTTGTTTAACGCATGACCTTGCTACACATGTGTTTAGAAAGGATGGTCCGCTGTTGTGAAGAAGAGATGCGTAGGATTGTGTGGGAATGTATTATTTTAATACAGTATAATATACAGTTTTTATATAATGTATAATACTCTTTAAAATACTTTAAAATAATTTCATGCTATGTACAATTGTTGTTTTATTACATAGTTTCAATTTTAAATGCGTTAGAAAAAAGTTCTCTTCGTGTATTTGCGAATTTTTTTCTACTCTCTTGGTAATTCGAAGTTTTTTCATTGGTCCCTCCAACTTCGAATTATCGATAGTCGACTGTACACACACACACACGCGCGCGCGCCACACACACACACACACATATAATATATATTAATATATATATATATATATATATATATATATATATATATATAAGTTCTCATATGTACACACCTACTTATTCCCAAAACTTAACAATAATTCGATACAAAGTGAAAGGTAAGTCTATGTCTGTTCTGGTGAAGTGGCCCGCTTATCCGAAGGACAGAACCCGCGACCATCGGATCGGTCGCGATCCAGTTCAACGGCGGCTTAACGTCAATCCACGGCGCGCGCATGCATGACGCGACATGCGCGACGAACGTTTTAAGCATTATCGTCTGGAAAGATATGCGAATACTGTTGTTGATATGTCCAATAAAGTGTTTTCTTCTTGCACCGGAAGTGATATCATACTTTTTTTCCCGTAGTTTTCTCGTAAACTATGGATCGAACAGGAATGCTTCATTGGGCAGTTTTTCTGTACTCCCAACGAGGAATCTAGCTGTGCAGAGTTTATGCGGTCGTTTTGGGACACCCTGTATAGATGATACCTTTACACAGGAAAGATTATAAAAAATTCCCTATCATTTGGTTAAGTGAAGATAAGCTTATCTTTGAAAATGTGGAAGATTGACACCGACATCACATCATTAGCCACAAAATCTCGCAATTTTACGATTATTTCTTAACTGACGTCATCTTACATAGTCGCATTATTAATTGCAGTCACAAGTCGGGAAAACGTTTTTGCTGGTTTTGTTAAAATTAACGTAGTTGGTGTAAATCGAAGTTTGAGAAAATGATATCACAAAACTTTGACTCACCATAAAAGGAAAAATATTGCACGTTTATTAAAAATGTATTCCACAAGTTACAATGTTACAAGTTTCTCGAAAGTTGGCCCATTTAGTTAGATTCGAAAATGGTACAACACTTGCTCTGTTCTGACCGTAACAATCATAGAAAATTTATTTTATTTGCAGAATGTCTTCATTTTGAGAGCACCTTCTTGACACCTTCTTTCAGATTATTAGGTACTCGATCACTAATTCCATAATTTCACAGTGATTTGTTCACGAACGTTATCTTACGCTATTGAGCTATTAAGTTCAGGAACCAATCGAACAAAACCCTTTGCTGGTTTAGTTAAAATTAACGTTGTTCGAGAAAATATTGTCATCTAACTTTTATGGTCCATACAAAGAAAAATATTACATAATACTTTGAGTAAGTCATTTCAAAAGATGAGCTATTTAGTGACGGTTCTAAAATAGTACAACACTTTATATTTTTCCCATCCATATTTTATTTTTAAAAAAAATCCCTACAAAATTGTTTTTATTTTAAAAAATTCAATAAATGTTTGCAACCTAAAACAAGTAAAATTAAAAGTAAAACATTTTTGTACCACTTTCAGGAAGTAAATGTTCAAAGTGTTTGCCTTCTACGCGGATGCAGGCTCTACATCTTTTTAAAAATGACCGATTAAAAAGTCGGGAGTAACTAGTTAGAAATATTCCTTTCTCTGATTTAGCAATTTTAGCTGCAACTTTTGGCGCTGTTCGGTTAAATTTTCGGTTAACTTAGCCAATTAGTGGTGACGTTCTGATCAACGGAAACATTGTAGAGATGGGTGTGTCACATACGCATCCTTCTCAAATGTCACCAGCAGTCGGATGATGTACTGGTGAATCGCGTTTCATACTGGTTCTAAAGGTTTGCCCGTTCCAAACGGAAAAAGGCATTGAACGGTCTGCCGTCCGATAAGGGGGGAGGGTTGAGACTGGTGCATATATGACGCACTCAAAGCGAAAGGGTTAAAATGAACTTTTTCTTTAATGCTGTCTCAGTAAAAAAATCGATGGTTCTTAAATCTGGTTAACAAACTGGACTTGAAATTGAACCATGACGTCCAATCCATCTTTCAGGATATTCCATGTCCTAATACTCCTGTACAAGAGTCACATAATACGCTGAACAACTACCATGTTGGAACCACATGTTCCTGTAGATGTAGACTGAAACATCTTCCATCATGTTTGACAAATTGTACGTCTCCTTTTTAAGTTCTGGATATAACTCAAACGAACCCATTATTTTTCCGTTTAATATTCCGGTCTACATGATGATTTTAAATTGAAGTTGGGACCGGTTTTCGCGCATAAGATGTGAGTTTTCCAAGTGACATTAATGGAAGATATGTAAGTTTAAATATCCGATCTTTTTAAATTTGGATTCATCAGTCTACATTATTTTGTTCGGGAGAATTCTAGATTTTCAGTAATTTTAGCCACCATTCTTCTACCTCGGAGTGTACTCTCAAGGTAGAAGATTTTGTGCACATTCACTTGCATAGCTAGTTCTGAAAGAGCCCTGTATCAAAATTTTTTGGGGCCCTATTTTAGATATGAAAACCTGTTAGTAGGATTGTAGCTACACATGTTGGGGCCCGTATCATTGATACGGCTGATACGGTGATAGCCACGCCCCTGTGCACGTTGTGCACGATATTGATTTAAAAAATTCGCGTGTTTTTATATACACCATGAACAATACTTTTTGGGTACTCCCGTAGTTCTTTCAACTGGACACATTGAGTATTGGGAACATTTTCAACTTCATCCAAAATGATGCCATCGTCGTATTTCTGAGGTCTTCCGTAGGACTTACGAATACTAGGAAATCGTTAAACACTTGATGGAATTAACCCGATTATTATGGGAATCGACACAATTTGGTTCATAAAGAAGCTAACAAGTTTTTTTGAAAAAAGTTATTTTGTAAAGAAAAAAAAATTAGCAATGATTATTGTACCATTGTACCAATGTTGTACCATTAAAGAATCATCACTAAATGGGTCATCTTTCGAAATGACTTGATTAGAGTATTAAGTGGTATTTTTCTTTGTATGGAGCGTAAAAGTTAGATAACATCATTTCCTCAAATCGACTCAAATGTCAATTTTAACTAAACCAGCAAAGGCTTTTGCTCGATTTGTGACTGTGATTATTAGCACGATTGTGCAAGATCACGTTAGTAGAAAAATTATTGTGAAGTTACGGAATTTGTGGTCGTAGTACCTAATGATGTGAAGGAGGGTGTCAACAAAGGTGTTTTTAAAATGATGATGTTCCGCAAATAAAAAAATTTCTGTGACCGTTACGGTTAGAAGAGAAAAAGTTTTGCACCATTTTAGTATCGTCACTAATTGGGTGATCTTTTGACAAACTTGTAATATTGTAGCTAGTGTAACTATTTAAGTAAACTTGTGTAATATTGTCTTTTTATGGACTGTCTAAGTTAGGGATGACATCCTTTTCTCAAAGCCCGACTCACAAACATGACATTAATTTTAACCAAACCAGCAAAATTTTTTGTTGACTTATGATTGCAATCGAAGCCCAGTGGCTGAGTGGTAGTTTATCGCGCTTCCGCGCCACAGGTCCGGGGTTCAAATCCCGGGCTGTGGGCAAGATAGACTCAACCTTTCATCCCTTCAGTGGGTTGACAAATGAATATCAAGCTTGCTTGCGAACTGAACACTGGGGGTTTCGTGTCAAACTGACCACTTGACCGAAATATCTGCACATGCACCCCAGCGCCTCAGGTCACGAAAACTGAGATAGGCATGGCAGGCCTTGCCCCTCAGGGGTTGTTGCGCCCCTGAGTTCAGTTAAATTGAGACCGCAATTCATAGTATGACTATGAAAGATGACGTTAGTGTAAAAATCATAGTAAAATTGTGAAATTTGGGGAAATAGTCATTAATGATAAGACGAAGGGAGTCAATTTTCCACATTTTAAAAGATATGCTAGTCGTCAATTAACCAAGTGATAGGAATTTTTTAAAAAAAATATTTTTACCAAATCAGATATGAACTTACATTTCACCTCGTGCCGGCTTACCGTTAAGTTTAGGAACACCCTGCAAAAAGAAAAAAATAACGAAAGTCTGGTTTTTCATTAAAAAAGTTATTTAAAGTGACTTAAATTTTTAGACCTTAATTTACTTTTGAACATGTCTATGAATAGCAAATTTTAATTATTCAGCATAACCCAGAACAATTTATCATTTATGATTATTAAAACTAGAGTAATTGGAAAAAATTCAATTATTTTTATATTTTCATGGAAATTTTTTAATTAATTCCTCACATTTCTATATTAACGTGTCCGACTGCCCTAAAACTGTGAATTTTGCCAAAAATTAGCAATTTTTTATGATTTTATTTTATGGGCCATCTTATTAGCTTTATAAAAATACCAAGTTTATCACTTTCCGTTTACTAGAACAAAAACTATAAGTGTTTTAGTAAAAGCAGATGTCAATACTTTAAGCAAGATGTCATACTTTAAAGCGCGTTTGACTCGAAATGTGATTTTTTGAAAATAATCAAACGGGGTCAGTGATTGCTAAAAACGTTTTGGACATAATTAACTAAATTTTTTCTGTAAGTTCTGCATAATAGTAGAATTGTTTTAACCTTCAGATTTATCAATCACTGTTTTATTACAAAATTTACAGTCCCTTATGTGAATATAATCACTGTCTTCTTAAGCATTTTCATATAGTAACCGAGATAAAGTGCTCTAGTTTTTGTAAAAGAGAAAATATCTCTTATCCTGAAGGTCATTTTAAAATTGAATAAAATAACAACACATTAGAATGAAAAAATTGAAAATTTGTTCATAAACCTTTGGTGCAGAATGGGCTACGTTTATGCTATTTTTTGTAAATTTTTACCTATTTTTCCCATTTTAGTAATTATAATTTCTTTTTCTCTTCTTAATTTTAGCACATTTTTCTTAAAATGCACTAAACAAATCTAAAAATAACAAAACATAAAAATTTGGCAGTTATAGAGACTGCCGATAGAAGTGAAAACTTAGAATTTTTAATATTGAAATTTGAAATTTCATTATGTTTGAATTAAAGTTATCAACATCTATCTGGTTTTAACATCTACTGACACTCCGAGAAACAACTAAATGCATATATATATGGTTTTTTATTATTCAAATATATTACGGGCTGTACAAGATCATGACAAAATATAAATACAATTCAATTGAAATAACAATTAATATACAATCATATTATTTATGGATAGTATTTGTATTTTCTTAAATTTCAATGTACTTGATTTTCAACATTATTTTAATTGTTTTTGTCATTGTCATCATTAATTTCAACAATACTTAGACTTTTTGTACTTTCAATTATTTCATTTTGTTCTAAAAAGATACAATAGGCTTATGGTAATTAAAGTACAAAAGGAAAATGTTTGATTCAAATTTATCTAAGTATCGCTTAAAAACCGCATCGATCATCGTTTTATATTTTGTAGTACTGAGTTTTCGATCATTGGACATAGTTAAATTAAGTGTTTCATTTAGAAATTTAATTGGTGGTAGATTTTTATCATCTGCAAAGTTAATATTGAAGTCTCCACTTATAAAACCATCGGTACATTATCATATTTTTCGCCAAATCTTTTTTCGAGTATTTCAGAACCTTCTTTTGTATAAATCATCAAATTTTCGAATAAAAATTGTTGTATCTATCTCATAGATTTTCCAGGTGATACATAAACGGTAACCACATTAACATGTATTGCCCATTCTCGGAATCGCAACGAGCAGTGCACAGTATATACACATTGAACTTTTCACTAAATCCATTCCATTTTACTTATAAGATATACACAGCACTATTCTTCAGCTGTATAGCTACATATATACTGCTATAAGCATGTCGGTGACGCCAACGCTCGAGATTTCACCCATCCAAAAGTGTCTAAAGCGAACAGCACACTGCGCGTGCACCAGTCAGAGCATGTCGGTGATGCGAGCCCATAAGATTTTCCCCTACCAAAAAGTGCCCAACGCCGCTAAAAAAGTTTTCACTTCAAAAATCCTCATGTCTACTTTTTTTTTAAAAAAAAGTTTTCGCAATCAGTCGGATACTTTAATTTTTAATACAGTAATCATACATTCAAAATGATTTGTTTTTCAATTGTTCTTAAATTAGATTTATTTTTCTCTTTCCATTTCATTTTTGACAAATATTTGTGAAAGAGGTCCCCCCCCCTTTTTTTTTGATAATTTTTTTAACCATTTCATCTTTTGATAATCCAACATTTTATCTCCAAGCAATTGCGGCAATATTCTTTTCACAAAAGTATTCTCCGGGAGAAAAATACATAACACTGGAAAAATAGCCACATAAAATAAGTTATCAAAACTTTATTTTTGTTTCCAGTATCAGATACAACGAAATTACTTGGACAAAGGAAGAACGAATTTCTCCGAGATAATCTTATTTGCGTTGAGTTCCCTTTTCTTTAATAATAAGTAAGACGAATAAAAAGTTCTCTTTCAAAGCAATTTTCGAATAACGGTATCTTGCTTTTTTCGTTCCAAGTATTCCTAGAGTAAGAGAAAAATTACTGTTCGAATATCGGTTTACAACTCCATTTCAGTTACTTGAACCGTAATATCGAGACAGCCCCCCTAAAAATGATTCCTTACCCCTTCCGTTGAGAAAAATAGGCGAACCTACTTGTTCGGGCAGAATGTCATTATATAACCAAAGGTCTAAAAATTGAACAACCGTAGAGGTTTTAGAGGAGAGCATAACGTATTTTTGCGGCATGGGAAATTTTCAATATTTCCTTTTAAGGTTAGAAACTTTGAAAGGAAATTCGTGGAAGGCAAGTGAATCAAACAATGATATCGAGTGGTGTTCCTTTTCGACCCGAAAGGAATTTTATTGGTTGACTGTGTATTTCGCTTCCTGCCGAATTTCGGCCCCGCTTTTGAGGCTCTTGGCGAAAATGGTCCAAGTTGAACTTCCGTAGAAAGGGATTACTCCGACGAGATTCGGAATTTGGTATTCCAAGATAGAAAAATTGGGAACAGTTTCCTTTCGATTTTTTTTTTTTTTTTTTGCTTTTAGGATGGCATCTTGTTCTAAGTTGGTAAATAGATATTTGGAAGCATATTTTGGGGGAAATTCATTCTAATATAAGTATGTTCGATGATTCTGGCAGAATTTCCAATAATAAATAAATTTTGGAGTGATTTCAAATAATAATGACTGTTGGCTGAACTCTAAATAATAATGAATTTCAGCAGGATTCCAAGTGATAATGAATTTTGGCAGGATTCCAAATAATAAAATGAGTATTGATGAGATTCCAAATAGTAAGGAATTATGACGATATTTTTCAAGCATAAGTGGTAATTAGGTATTTGAAAGCTTAAGGTATCCGACTACCCTAAAAATGGCTGAAGATGATCACGATTCTCTCGAAAATAACCTCTTATACTTTAGAATAATTTAAACTGAAACATTTTCCGTCAGAAAGAAAAGTATTAATTCCAGTGTGTGTGTTGTCCTTAAGCCAGTGTTTCTCAAACTTGCAATGCTTGCGACCCAATATTCAATCACTTTTCATCTCTAGCCCCCCCCCTTCCATACAATAACAATGTATTGAAGTCTATGGTACTATACTTCGAAGCAAAAGCTACAATGCGACTTTAACCTCTTAAGTGTCACGGGCGTATATAAACGTCTCACTCAGTTAAAGCATCAATTGCCCCGAAAGTATATGTGCCTTTCCGAAGTACGATCTTTTCTGTGAACTGCTATGCATAAAAAAAATTCCGAAAGCTTTGGAATGCAATAAAAGGATATTGACTTTGTGTGTTTACGAAGGATTTACTTATTTCAAGAGAATTTGTTGCCCCCCCCCCTTCAATGCATCACATACGCGTGCCTACGTGGAAAACGGTGGAATTGGGAGCCGAATCGCGTAACTTTAAATCGGCAGTAAAGTAATTAAATTTAAACCGTATAAATTATCAAAATAAGTGTTAATTTGGCAAGCCTATGGGGTCACTGCTAATTATAAAACTTGTTCTTAACTTAATATTGTTGAATAAATTGTAAAATACATTGTGCAGTACTGATACATTTATAAGTGTATTATGTCTGTGCAAATGTGTATTTTATATTTAATTATGTCACAGAATGTATATTTTGTTTGTTTATTTTTAGTAAATAAATAATTTTTTAAAATAATCTTTTGTTTTCGACTTTTGAATATACTCGCACCCCCTCGTAAGGTTATCATGCCCCCTAGGGGGTCGCGCCCCACAAAATGAGAAACGCTGTCTTAAGCGTATAATAAAACGCTATGTAGAAGGGCAAGGCTAAAGATGGAAGTTTATGAAGTGAGTATAATATGTATTTATTTTTCCTTAAGAAACATCCAGTAGTATCTTAATCACAATTACAGAGTTTTTGTAAACTTGATTATACACAGTTTGTGAGTCATATTATTACGATCATCCTCTACCACAGACGTGAACAGCGCAAAACCAAGAAAGCGTGGCAGGCGCAGAGTCTATAAAAAGTTTGACACATATCCTTTGTTACTGTGATGGAAAAACACGCGATTTATCTGATTTACAAAATGGGAAGATCATTAGCTTTCACGCTGAGAGCATCAGTACTTCGGAAATTACATAGATTGTCAACTATTTAAGTATTGTTTTGGTGAAAATATATCATGGCTATAAAATATTCATGACATCATTGGAAGCAAAAAGAATGGAATGATCTTGGTGCAGGGCTATGAAGGACTGCAGAATGGTCACTGTCCCTCCGATGACAAAGTTGCCTCAGCAAAACAGCTTAGCATGACAAGGCAAGAATTTGGCTACTATTGATTCGAAAAGAGTTATTTTCTACAATGAGCAGTGATATCTTAAGATTTAATGTGGTCCAGTGCCCCGCTCCACATACGACCATTAAAGTAACAGCGTATAATATATACATTGCCAAACTGCAACAGGTAACAAATAAATGTGCGTGACTCACAATCTTCCAAACCTAGGCTCTAAAGGACTCGGCTGATTGCCGTTTTTCGAAAAAATGAGTAATAATGGTGTATGGAGGTAGACTTAGGTCTAGACACTGACCGCCTTATCGCAGTTGCTTGTTGGCATGTAGTTCAATGAAAACCCGCCGGGGTTAATGCACATTAAATCTGTCGAGGCTCAAGGTCCTCCCATTGGCATAGTGTAGTAGTTTGGACAAATGGTGCTAGCTCAAGCGTCAACCTCGTCATTTGACCGTGGTTCAAAATTACTCTAGGTCCATCGGCCAAAACCCTCGTGTTGATTTTTAGTACGATATTAATCAACACTGATTCACTCATGTTAAATATTTCGATGTTCAAAATCCTCATGTTGGTATTGTATTGATGTTCTCAAAAGGGTACTCCAGGTCAGGCATCAACCTCGTCATTTGACCGTGGCTCAAAATTACTCTAGGTCCCTCGCCCAAACCCCTCGTGTTGCTTTGTAGTGCGATATTAATCAACACTGATTCACTCATGTTAAATATTTCGATGTTCAAAACCCTCATGTTGGTATTGTATTGATGTTCTCAAAATGGAGCTCTCAGTCGTCAACCTTGGCATTTGACCGTCGTTCAAAATTACTCTAGGTCCGTCACCAATAGCCCTTGTGTTGCTTTGTAGTGTGACGTTAATAAACATTCACTCAATCACTCATTTTTGAAAAACCGCAGTGGAGTATTAATTTCAATAGATTTATAAAATCTAAAACACATGCAACGTATGGCAAATATATATACAATAATCTTTTATATACGAAACGAACTCACGTAATCTAAAGAATATAATTGATTTTATATCCAAAAACCAAACTGACAATTTTCCGTGTAATTCTGTTTCATTTTGTGGATTTCGCTGTGCCTTCTGTTTCGCGATTATTTTAGAAAAGCAAGACTGCCGAAGACGGAAGCTTTTATAGAATCCGGCCAAGTCCCGAATTTGTCACTTCCCATTACAAATGGGAAGGGAGAGGGGGAATGAAGTCCCCATACCTAAATAGAGCATGACAGGCGACGTAAACACAGCGTGTGCCCGAATTCGAGAATTCAATTTCCGAACGAAATTGTCCCACAAAATTGGTGGAATAGAAGAGAATAGCGATTGCTCCACCCGTGTTCCACGGCTGCTTTTATTGATTTAAAAACAAAGTTTTGAACTTCATAAAAGCCGAGAAGTGTTTTATTTTATTTTATTGTGTGTAGTGGTGGGTCGCCGCTAAGAGATGGGGCGGGGGAGAAACTAGCGTAAAAAAGGGCGTTCTTTCCTGAAACCCCGTTACAAATGCTAAATGTAAGAAAAAATTTTGTAATATTTATAAGGTTTAGTGATTTTTCTGCTTTGTTGTTATTCAATCCGAAAATGACTTAATTGACAACAAATCCATTACGGAATGGGAAGTGATGGAAGATAAAAAAATTTTGGTAGAAATATGATTTCTATTCAATTCAATTTTTATTTTCAGCTGCGAATGAAATAAATTCAAGAGCTCTTTTTTTAATATCTTTAACTCGAATCTGTTTAAATCGTAACTCATATACTTTAATTTGTTTTGTTTTACTAAATTTTTGTGATTTAGAAATCTTTTTTTTTTAAACTTAAAATTTTATTTTGATTTGTAAGAGTGATTTGTAAGAAGTTTGCTAGAGAGAGAGAAAGTTGTGTCCAGTCCAACAGAAGAACAACTGTACTTCAAATTAAGAATAGCCTTAATCAAGAAGCAATTGCAAACGGTTCTGAACGAACTGTTCATCGCACATCACACCGTATTGGATATGGTAGCCGACTACCTGTCTGAAATCCTTTGCTGACGTCCTTGAAGAAGAGAGACTTTTCTAGTTCGCAAAGAAGCTTAAGGAGTGGTCAGTTAAGGACTGGAAAATTGTCATGTGGTCTGATGAATCGTGTTTTCAACTACATTACGCAGTTGGTAAAGTGAGACTATGGAGAAAACAGAATAAAAGCATAGTTCCATCTTCATTGCCACAATTCATCAAGCTGGTGGATGAAATACTATGGTTTGGGGGATGTTTTCTTGGTACTACATAAGTCATTTGATTCATGTGGAAGAACGTCTGAATACCTAAATGTATTTAAGTATTACTACATATCAAGTACATCCTGTTGTGTTAATGCAGTATCCTGCTGGAGATGGATATATTCAGCAGGACAATAATCCCTGTCATACAGATGTCAATGACAGCAGATGGTTCTAAGGACATGGCAGAAACTTAACCTTGGCCTGCATAATCACCAAATCTCAATCCAATTAATAATTTGTAGGGTGAGATCAAATGGAGCATCTGACAACTGGATACAGTGTCATCCAGTTTGAAGGCATTGGGAAGGCATCAGGTCTCAAATTCTTCACACTTACCAATAACTCATAGATTTCATGCCAAGAATTTCATGCAGTATTAAGAGCTAAAGTTCGTCCAATATTGCATTGAAAGGGTGTTCATAATAATTTCACCTTTCAGTGCATATGATTGATCTATGCTAGAAATATAACAAGAGATATGTGTTATTTTTTAAAAAAAAACATTTTTAAGAATATTAAGATACGAATGAGATATTAATATGAAATATATATAAATACATTAAACTTGCATAAATAAAACTTTTAAGGCGGTATGGTACCATCTTCACAATTTTTTTATTTTTAATATTTGATATTTGGTTTTAATTGTATTTCATAAAGGTTAATATTTAATAATAATTCCACACACAAAAATTTTAATTTGTTGCAAAATGTTTGTAAAATTTAAATTTTCTTAGCTTTTTTAGGCATTTTTTAAATCCCTAAAGCTTTTTTAAATATGTCTCTTTTTATTCAAAATTTTTTTTCCAAGTACCTTATACCATACTATATAAAACTGTACATGGGTTTTTTTCTGATGCTGCTCTTAAATGTTTAATTAATTTTTTTGTAGCTAAACTCCCAAAAATTCTCAAAAAAAAAAAACATTAATTTTGATTTTGAATTTTTTTAGAAAAAGTACTAAACATGTTAGATCTAATTCCATGCACAGTTTTACAAAACATACATTTCAGAACATGTATAAAAAATTTCAAACCCATACTTCAATCATTAAAAAAGCCTTAGGGTTTTGAATAACAGTATATGTACAAAAATTCAACATGGAGAAATATGAGTTTGAAGCATTCATTCCATGAATAGCATGATATAATATTCATTGAATAGTCTGAAACTTTTATGAAATGTTAATAAGCTTATTTAAAACTACTTACCATAAAAAATTGCACAAATGTAGAACAATTAAACAGTATACTGCCATAATGAATACATAGAAAAAAAAAAAAGAAATATCAAGATTTCATAAAACTTTTATCTTAATAATTATAATAAAAAATAAATACACACACTTCAGAGCTAATTCCATGCTCAGAGCTAATGCATAACATGTACAAAAGATTTTTACGCCTTTATTTTTTATTTCCATGATTTTAAAAGCCTTCGCATGTTAAATATTGTACACGAAGAAAAGCAAAATCAAATAACAATTTATAGGTAAAATACATCAAAATCTAAGAACTGTATATGTGCAATTGTTTAAATAAATATCTTACAATATTTTAATAATAAAAGTGTTGAATCTCGCACACATGGGATATATATATATCACCAAAAACAAATACATAAAAATGGGAGAGTTTTTTTATTCTTTGCGAATTAGAACTTTAATTATCTGAGTTATCAAAATGAGATTTAGTATTTGTGCTTTGGGAGAATCCATTTTGAAGTTTTAATTTCATTCATAATAATATCATGAAAAGCACGCACACCTTTTAAATCTTGACCAAATCCATTTGATCTTCCCAGTAAATAATTCACAAACTAGAATTTCTGCATGAATTGCACAATTCTTTCTTAAAATTATTTAGTAATGCATATATAATGCCAATCTCATTGGTGCGCATTAGAAAATGAATTAATTCATTTTTATCAGGCTCTTTTCTAGCAGATAATCTGAAATGTAGGCGTAGTAGTTGCTGTTTAGCATCAAACATTGCTCCATTACTTAATGAAAAATGCAGGTAAAGCTTTTAAATTTTACAGGCATATTTATAAAGGTTCGGGGTATCAAATAAGTCAATAAAAAATTTTTCGACAGTTTAATGATTTTTAGGGTACCATATGGCCTTAAATGAATGGCGAAACGACAGGTCGCCAATCAATGGTTTATCGACCATTCTGCATTGATCCCAAAGAAAACGGAGGCTATTCGTCACGTTCAAAGCGCTGCAATGGCAGATATCCTTAGAAGATAACAATAGTGGCAACCCAGACGATGTGTCTCAACACAGAATGCAGCCAGTGGCGTAACGTACACCCCGCATCTGGGGGGAGGTAGGATTCTAGGGACCAAAACCCTGACTGGCACCAAGTACGTACCCTTTGTACAAACCGGCTTGGAGCACAAATCTTGACTTTGCATGGAGGCCTAATATTCTCCGTTACTCCACTGAGTGCAGAGTGCATTGCAGCATATGGGTCTGCACCACTGGCACCCTAATCGTATTCCTGTTGCTGATGACATGTCATCACCAACTGTGGCTGCAATGGGTCATGAATCAATAGCATTGGACCATAGAAAAATGGTATCATTTGGTTCGAAGAATCACGTTTTCTAGCCAATCACATTGACGGAAGAATGGAAATACGTCGAAGTTTCCATTGGACACATTAGGTGCCAATTTTCTCAATAGAAAATTCCCTGACGTCTATGCACTGAGGGATCTTCATAGCATACTAAGTGCACTTCTTCGTGGCAACAGTGTTCTCACCAGTGATAGTGTTTACCAGTAGGATTTTACACCATATTATAAAAGCCGAGTGAGTGAGTGAATATTAACGTCGCACTGTTCAGCTACACGAGGGCTTTTGGTGACGGACCTCGTAATTTTGAACCATGGCCAAGTGGTGAGGACGACATCTGGGCTGGCACCCATTTCTCCTAACTACCACACCACACCAACGGGAGGACGTTTGAGCTCTCGACAGATTTATCGTGCATCGCTCCCCTACACAGATTTTATAAGATCCGAATCGTCATAGAGTGGTACGAGAAATATTATGGAGAATTTCACATCTCGTCTTAGCCTTCCAAATTCTTCTGATATAAATCCATTTAAACACTCATGTTGCCACCTGGAAAACCAACTTTATGCTGCCACGCCATCACCTAGTAGTGTATCGGAACTGCAGGATCATTTAAGGTAACTGGGACGTCTGAACTTTTTTATACACCAAATTTAAGTGGTTCTTAATTGCAAAGTGGTACTTTCTTAAATTGCAAGCAATGGAAGTAAAATTTTTACGTTGAATTAAGAAAATATTTATGTACCTAGGGGTTAATGTAAACAAATTCCATTTTCAATCACAAATAAATCTGTATAAGCAATAAATAATCACAACAACTATTTTTTTATATTTTCGTGGCATGTTCTTACCTTTAGGTACACTTTGCATAAAATCCAAAGCATATATAGTTCTAAAATTTTCTAGAGTGTTTGCAAACATAACTATCCATAAAATAAAAAAATTAAATTTAAAAAAAAATTTATAAAAAATTTTAATTTAATGATTTAAATTCCCTTTAAATTTCATGCAAAGATTGTGCTATATATGAAATTTATGAATGTTTATTTGTAGATTAATTCATTCACTTTATTAAAAATTGGTCAATCTTGTATTATGCAAAATATCAGCACTACAGGTAAAGCAGATTTTGCGAAAAGTGTTCCGGAATCAGCAAACAATGCACTTTGAGGAAATTGCAAATAAAGATATTTTCATCTAAGATTTGTAAAATAATATTTTTTCAATACAATATAAGCCATACCATAATTAATTGGATTATTTTGCATCATTTTTCAGTTTTTAAATTGTAAACTTAAAATTCTAGATTATTTAAAAGTCTTTTAATTACTCTTCCTCTACTTCATCAATACGTGTTATCAACCATTAACACCATCTTCCATTTAAAATACCAAAGCTTTATGTCTATATTTTTTAGTATTTTTACTTCACTTCGAACATCTTCATTACAAGATATTACAGATTTCCTTACACATATTTTTATTGTTATGAAAATGCACAAAAAAATGTCTTTGATGAATTTAAAGAGTTAATTTGATTTCTAGTTTAAACGGAATTCTGTTTTTAAATATTACAACAAAAACTGTTTTTTTTTTACTCAAACATATGAAAGTTTATTTATTTTAAAGTAAAAACAACAGTTATTAATGTGTAGAGAGGTATTCATGAGTATTCAAATGTTAAAAATAAGCATTTAGGACGAAATGTCTATTTTACAAACTGTGTAATTTATTTTGGAAAATCCTCAACTTCTACTTTGTACTATATTCACTTGATTTATAATATAAGAACTACACTGAGTATTTATAAATGCAAACGAGACATAATTAACATTTTTAAAAAAACTAAATTTCATTTTAAAATTATGTAATTAATCATTTAAATTTTCCTTAATTTTTGCAGAAAAATGTAGAATTTTCTTTAGATGTGAACATATAATACAGGAAAATTACATTATTTGTGTAGAAAAATTAGTATTTTACAATACATATTATGTAAAAAACGGATCTTGAAGAAAGTGTACCTGAATCACAAAAACATCATATTTGCTTACAATTTTAAAATTCAATTTTCATGCGTTCTTCTTATCGAATTCTCATAAATAATGCATCTATGGATGCAGCAAATTGCTCTTTATTTTTTAAAAGTAAAATAAAAAATTGCAGAATGTGAAGCATCGTCACGTCCCAGTTATCTTAATGAGTGCTTGGTACCCAGATACTTCAGACTATCTATCAGAATCATGTAAGTCAATGCCTCACCTGAGGATGAAGATGATCCTATTTCATATTAAATAGATGATCCTAATATAACGGTTCTTCTAGATCTGTATTAATATTTATGAACTAGCCATTATCCCTCCCCAGGTATCTCATGATATTGTATAATATATATATAATAAACATTAAAAATTTTTTAATTCTTATTAAAAACTAAAATAAATAAAAAAAACTAAAGTACTATTTATTTTGTTGTGTATTTGTTTTCCAGAAATAAAAGCAAAAAAAAAAGCTTTTTTTTCAATTAGATTCATTAATGTGACCAGATCAAAAATGTTTCAGAATGATAAATGTGTGATTCATAAAAGCGGATAGAATGTATCATATTTTATGATGAATTTATGAAATCAGTTTTAAATTTGTCATGAAAACTCTATAAAAAACGTGATAGAATTTTTTTTAACAAAAACAAATACCCAACATATCTGATAATAACCCTTCTAAAATTAAAACTATGATCACGTTTTAGATAAAGCAAACGAGAGTTTCTAATGTTGATGTAGTCAAATTAATGTATCGTACAGTTTATTTATTACGGAAAGTTTTTATAAAATAAGCACGCAGGCTATAAATTTTTAAAAAATAGCTTTCGTCATTATGCATTCTATTGCTTAAGTAACGTTGTGTTGAAATGCACGCCGCTTGTTACAGTAATTTATTATGGCAAAGCAAAATGCGTCATTACGTAATTTAGTTAGACTTATTCAAAAGGAACTGTTAATTTATGTTTGAAGGAAAACATGTGATGTACGTTTACGTTTTAGCAATCTTTTTTTGACAGAATGGGAAAAATGTAAATTACTATTTTCAACCGAAGTATATTATCCAGCAGAAAAAAAGATATCACCTCCTTCCTTTCTTTAAAAAAAAAAAATCTGTTTTAACCCTTTATAACTGGTTTGCTCCTACACCATGCGGACTATTAAAAGCTAGACACAACTGGTTTGTTCGTACGCTGCACGGGCACTGATATTTTTCTTCTCTCTATCTTTAATTTGAACATGCAGTAGAACGTCTTTTATCAGAATCAATTGGGACCGGACACCGTTCGGATAACTGAAAACCGAATATGATCCATGCAGTATATGATACTGGACACTATACAAATATTGAAAATCATCACGTGTGACAAACGTACTTGAAGAGAAAGCAAAATAAGTGCAAAATGTTGCAATTTTACCTTGATTGTGCAAAATAATCGCTTATTTTTCGCTGTACAATTGTACACCTTCGTTTTTTCGCTGTAAGGTCTCTGATTCCCTTGAGCAGCAGTAGTTGAGAAGGACAGCACTCTGATTGCTGTTAGTACCACTCCATAGCTGTCTCCAACGTAGAAACACGTCAGCATTTGATGGACCCTTGCTACTTCCGTTGTTATTGTTGTCCTCGTCTTCATTCATTTCATCGTCGATAGGGTCGGATTCTTCTTGCACGGAAGTCACAATCTCGTCATCATTTAGCATTTGAAACCCACAGTCTTCTGCATTGCATGCCATCAGGTTCCTACATCAACAAAACTCAACAAAACAGCACGTATACACCCCCTCACCTGGAAACGAACTGACCTAATATTCCACGCAGATGTTTACAAAATCACACAATTGAAATTCCTCAAATACCCCTTCACCTTGGGTTTTCCCGTCATTTAATATCTGCATCCAAGTCCGGATCTGTTTTCCAACAGTGCAATGCTCAACAATTTTGGAAAACAGATGCGGACTTTGGTTCGGATATTTGACGCTCCGGATAATAAAAGTTCAGATAAACGACGATCTACTGTATTTTTAATTCTTATAGGGAGGTTATAACAGTAATTTGTTCATGGTACTGAAATACTTCTCATGCGAGATCTTCTTTGTGGTGAAGAGGGAAATTTTTCATTGAAGGCAGGAATTTAGATTCTTGAAAATATTCAATAAGGAACAGTGATTGGAAAGGAAATGTGAAATTTATTGCTTGAGAAGAAATGGAAAGGGAAAGATAATCCCAAAAAGCCGAAATTTTTTCTGTCCCCATTAAGATGTAAGACTGAGTATTACATCATGCTTCAAACACAAAATCCTCAACCGTTTGAAAAAAAAGATATGAACACGAAATTATTTTGTAAGCATCAAGAAATTCTTTTAAGTTATATAAAACATTCTTCATAGCATGCGGAGTGTACTTATAAAATGCAAATATTTAAGGGTTTTTTGTGCCCCACAATTATAAAATTTAAAAAAAAAGCGTGAAAACTTTAAAGTCAAAAATTAAATAAAATTCTTCCTTTTCGCATTCTGTTAAGTATTAAGCTTAGTTTTTTGCAATAAAAACAAGATATCAATCATTGGCATGGCTAAGTAATTTTAGCGCGTTTTTCACATGTTGTATTTTACAATAATGCAACTAATGAACTTTTTCAGGAAAATTTGTAGGAAAATTCGGGAAAACTATAGGAAAACTTAAATATGATTCGACTCATCTAGGGCACAAATGCGACCCAATGCCGAAAACCCGAGGTCAATTGGTTGCTTATTGGCTGAGAAAAAGGTACGACAAAATATGGAACGAAGACGAAATTTGCGTCCTAATAGCGCTTTTGTTCCACTATGTGAAAAACGCGCTAAAAATGTGCCTTTTCTTCAAAAATTTTGTTTAAAAAAAATTACCACTTAACCTTTTATTTACCGACGGTACTTATAAGTACCACTCACTTTAAAATTACATAGATTAACCATTTTTACGACTACTCTAATGATACTAGCATGAATATTCTTTTAAAAATCCCCTCTTCCAAGATATATGGAAACATGGGTTCTATGATGAGTATTTTAGCAAGGAAGGCGAATAGTTTTATATCAGAAGTTGCGTTTTTAACTGACATCTTGATCGGACTGCGAAGATTGTCATTTTTATTCCGGAAAAGTATTTAATGTCAAAAGGTGGTCTTATTTTTTGTATGTTAATGAAGATCTTAGAAAACGATTTGACTATTTATTTTAAGAGAACCAGGACATCATATACTTTCAAAGAATCGATTTTTCAATTTTAGTTCTAAAAATAGTGCACATTTTTCTGAACCTAAAAATGAATAATACTTATATGTTTGTTGATAAAATAGCCCTAAAATATGAAAAATAAAAATGTAAACAAATGACCACGCCTCTTTTGACCCTTTGCTTTTTCACTTTTTCTCTCTCCCAAAAGCATATTTTTTTGCATTTAGGTACATTTTTTAAAAAAACTATTGCAATAAGATTCCAGATTTTTTATACTTCTATACAAGATGCCTATGCATATAGTGAACCTAATTTATTTTCTATTAAAATAGTGCCTAATTTCTTAAAAATTGTTTTATGCATAAAAAAAGCAGAAAAATAGAAATTTTCCAAATTTCAAAAAGTTTCATAATTTTTTTAAAGAAACTATACTAAATTTTCACTAAAAAAATAGGTTCACTGTCTTTTGAGTATTATTTTATATATGTGTAAAAATATTTTGCATAAAAAAAAGATACTTTTTTAAAAAATGGTACCTAAACATAAGTATGTATTATGAGTTCTCAAAAATTATGTATTACTTAAATTAAACAGGAAAAAAAACTTTTAATCTAAAAAGTTATTTTTGTAGTTCTACAGAATAATTAAATTATCTTTATTAAGAACGTAGAATATCTAAGCTCTATTGGAAATTTTGAAAGATATATATCTCATATAAACAAAGGGTCTTAATTTTGGCATTTTACACTTTCGAGCATGTCCTGGTTCCCTTAAGTGAACAGTTTATGTAATTAATTTTTGCAGTTGAATATCTTTAATTAACTAATTAGCTCTAACGGATTAAATTTCCCAAAGTTGAGCATTTGGTTTATGTATATCCCTTAATTTTCAATATAGTGATTAAAAAAAAAGTATTGCATGAAAGAAACTGCATTAAATCATAATGTGGTAGTTAAAGGGTTAAGAGGTTAATTTTAAAAATGCGTATCCTATTCAATTTTAAAAATGTTAATATTACTATGTAATGATTAAGAAAAAATAGCGATTTTTCTATGAATATCGGACAAATAAATAATTCTAATACACTCAAACATATAAACATCATAATAGAACGTAAGTACTTTAATAAATATATCAATTCTTAGTCTCTAAAGGGAAGATGTTTTCCTATTTTTAACGAAATAATGATGGATTACGATGTTTTCCTTTTCCCATACATCATTCTTTAGATAAAGAAGCTAAGTTTTCATATCTACATTTGGGCAAAATGGAAAGGAAAATTTGTATGGCATTGAATTGTCATATTTCGACCTAACAACATTTTTCGTGTCTATCTAAACACCTATTGACATCTACTATTCCCTAGAAAATAGACCAATAACTAATTTTTTTCTGGTGAATAATGGCTTAATTACAGAAGCCAAAATGATTTCTCTTTTAAAGTTATTAATCTTAACATCAAAATATTTTAAATACAGTTAATTGCGTAATTTAGGTATCTAAGTAGAAAAAATATTTTTAGTACTTCAATTTCATGTTAATATGCACTTTATAATAGAAAATACAGCTCACAAAGAAGGAATTATATGAATGTGACGAAACTTGGTACGTATGTAGTGTACATGCCTTGAAGACTAAAGTATGAAAAAAGTATGCTAAAAATTAAACGTTTTATCGGGGGAAATATAGCCAAAAGAGAGAACTATCACTGGTTGTAAAAAAGTAAAGAAAATTGTATTTAAAATTAATAATTTCTAGGTGTGGTGCGAAGTTTCCAGTAACTAATCTACATAATATCTAGTTGCGTGTGAAACCAAATTGTAAGTTTGTAACCCCTTAACTCAGGGATACTCAACCTTTTTTCCTGCATGGGCGCATACATATATCAGCTATTTCACGCGCGATGCATAAATATGTCATCTATTTCATGCCGCACATGTGTCAACTATTTCACGCGGACCGCATATATACGTTAGCTATTTCCCGTGGGCTGTAATATGAGAATAAAAGAGGGGGGGGGATGCTTTAAGACCAAGATAACATTGGAAATATACTTTTGGTTTTGCTTTTTTTAATTATTAATTATATATTTTTTTATTTTTGTCACTATAACACTAAATTAGGATCACACACATTTAAGAAACACTCCTTCAAAATTTCTGCATCAGTAAATGATTTCGTATGATTGACAATAATATAATAAACTTTTTAAGATGTCTTTGTTATCACTGTAACATTAACACTGACGAAACACTTTGCTGCTGTTGCAAAGCTTATTCAAGAAAGCTTATTTATCACCACTTGTGAAAGAGGTCTTCGAGGAAAAGCGTCATTGAATGATTCTGTTTATTGGTATTTTTTTAAAATACAATACTTTCGTGACGAATCAAACAATTACTGATCCATGTTTGTTTTTCAATACAAATTACTCAACCTCCCAATAGTCTTGAAACGATATATTTTCTTCAAACATTTTTTGCTTGCAAGATATGAAAGATAGTTAAAAATTAGTTCCACCCATAAAATTGTCGCTACTCCACTGTTGTCTGTTACCGTCAACCGTAATCATACAAGTAGAAGAAGAATATTAATTCGCACCAGTACGACATCGACAGCAAAAAGCAAAATTGATATAATTGACTTCTTGGCAAAGAATTTCCCACCAAATTTTAAATACTTTACTCTTAAATAAGTGAATTTCTCAGAGCAATAGGTCATGGCCGGGTCACTTAAAAAGGCGCTGTGGGCCGCAGGTTGAGTATCGCTGCCTTAACTGGTTTGCCCGTACGCTGTGCGGGCACCGATGTTTTCTTCTTTTTATCTTTGATTTGCCCATATCTGAATCTTATAGTTAGATTATTAGTGCTATGTGTGTTGTTTTCAAGAGATGCAGTTTATCCATGGTACCAAAATACTTCTAATTCGGGATTTTCTTTGAGATGAAGGCGGGAGTTTTTCATTGAAGGCAGGAATTTAGATTCTTGGAAATATTTGCTTAATAACAGGGATTGGCAAGGAAATGTAAGTTTTGTTGCTTGAGAAGAAAGGAAAATGGAAAGATAACCCCAAAAAAGCTGATTTTATCTCTGTCCCCATTGCAATGTGAGACTTAGTATTACACCATGCTTTAAATTGTGTGTGTACATATATATGCACACACACAACCTTCAATCGTTTGAAAAAGAAGTACGAACACATATTTTTTGTAAATATTGTGACGGATCTATACGCGTCCTTATTCACTAATCCTCTTGGGGAAACTTTGGGGCCAGCATTCGCGTTAATTCACATCCTCTCTAGAAGAAACTCTGATATTTAAATTAGTTTGACTATATAAAGTCTATATATATATATATAGGTTTTGTAGATGTAAGATAGAAGTAGCACGACAGCTGTTGCGGTGATACGTAGGTGACAGTATTAGAATATTTCATTGAGTATTTCACAAACATAGCGCGAGTTAAGGAAGGAGTTGCTAACATAATAAATTATTAGATTAAGGATCAAAGATAGATTAAATTAGATTTAGTAATCAAATCACTAGCGCTTGTTCACTTTGTCTAGTTCACTTAGTCGTGTTTACTTAGAGTTGTTCATTGAGAATAGATTACTCGCTTTTTATATCACTCCTAAGGTCTTCTTTTGTAGTTTCACTTGTGATTTTTTGTGTTTGAAAAGAAATAAAATAATAGTTATTATGGAAGTTGTTGGTGATGCTTTGTTTCCCCCACACTCTTAGGTACGCAAGACGGTGAAGGAGCGGTGCCAAAAGATCGCGTTCACAGTATGAGAGAAATTCTTTTAAGATATATGAAGCATTCTTCATAGCATGCAAAGTATAGTTATAAAAAGAAAACACTTAGGGTTTTTTGTGTCCTACAATTATAAAATAAAAAATTGTGTTAAAATGTTAAAATTGAAAATTAAAAATAAAATTCTTCTATTTTCGCATTTTGTTAAGTATTGTGTTTTTATATGCAATAAAAAATGTGCCTTTTTTCGGAACATTTTGGGCAAAAAAAATTGAACGCTTAAGGAGTCAGTTTCGAAGCTTATCTTATATATTTTCCTTTATTAAAAGGTTTTTTTAAAAATTTTTGTAACAGAATACTGAAATTTTTAAAAGTAAAAAAAATCATTTTACCTTTTAGCTTTCCTTTTCATTGATTGTTTTTAGGACTTTTGGCGGAATACCCTTCACCTTAAAAGGCTTACAGCTACCAACTATACCCATCTCTTAGGGGGAGCAACCACCCCTGCATTTAATGAGCAGCATTAAATGCAGGGGTGCATTTAATGAGCAAAAATTCCTTTCTCCTGGAACAACAAGAAGAAACTTTTGAGAGAATTTCTTTAAACAGTAACAGTAGTTTCAAACCATAAAGGTAAGTAAAAAGTGTGCAAAGCAAAAAATGAGCCGAAAAGGTTTTCTTTTTTCTGCTTTCCTATGGACCGACGGATTGGTATTTTACCATTGCAGACCTAGTACATTCCCCGGGTGTTGGTTTCACTTTTTAGTGCGGCAACATATAGGTGGAACACCAATCACCACAATGAAATTTTGACGCTTAATTTTCTCCCCAGAGGGAGGCATTATAGGGATCTTTTACATGCCACACACACATAATCATAAAACATGGATGCTGTCAATTTTCTGCATCATGAAAATCCACCGACTTGAACCGGGGTCCAACCCGCAACCTTATACATACAAGGCCAGTGACAAACCAACTACGACAAATCAAAATCAAATCAACAAATTGCAATCAAATTTTTCCTAGCCTTGAACCTCTAAATTATCAACCATAGTCAAGTGATGAGTACAACATCAACACTATCACTCCATTTTCTGAACTTCAATACTATGCCAATACGAGGATTTTAACATTATTGAATGAGTGTTCATTCATGTCTCACAACAAAGCAACTCGAGGACTACTAGCAGCGGATCCAAGGTCATGTGACGAGAATGACACTTTATTTAGCACCCCATCTCCGAACTTTCCCACCATACCTATAGGAGGACGTTAGAGTCTCGACATATTTAACATGCATCGGCCTTCTCTACGTGGCGGGTCTTCAGCGGTACTAGGCTTAACTCATGACACGTTTCCATGCACATGACCCCCAGGCTACCACGGCCGTGATATTTAACATGCATCAGCTTCTCTACATGGCACGCTTTCAAAAGCACATGGACTGGAACTCATGACCAGGCCGAAGCAACACCGGTGACCAATTCGTGACCATGGCCACTCACAAAGAAAACTTTTTTTTTTGATAATCAAAGGAATTCTTTTTTTTTTAAATTAGAAACACCTCAGTTTTAAATGTTTTAACTAACGCATTAAATGTTTGGCAGATTTTCAAATTGTTTGCACTTCCGTTGCAAGTTTGCAAGAGTTTGTTATTTCAAAATTAAATAAAATTTACGCAAATATTTACGAATAGTTGTCTACCATATCGTAGTTTAAAGTCTTAGTTTTATTGCGAATCATCCCAGTTTCTTCCAGCCGAAGAAATAAGTACATAAAATCAACTTTTTCCTCACTGCACCTGAAAAAGACAGGTTGACTTACCTTACTTCTGTCCCAAGTTCCGCAATTAAGTACCCCAGTGATCAATCATTGGTCACTTTGGCCTAATGAGGACCCGTGACGTGACCGGTCCATGCTCTTCGGCCTGGATGTCCATTAGGTCTCGGAAGTGGTGACAATTGCGAGGGTGTGCGTGCTCCTTGTGCGTGTAAGACGCATTAATGGAATTGGATGTAGAGCGCGTAATGCAATTGCCAGGAATCATTGTGTTACCTTAGGGCACTCGTCGCACGTCGTACCTCACATAAAAGATAGCAACTAAGAGCTAAATCAATCTTAGGGGTGACGTTTGGGGAGGAGGAATGATCTGTTATTTCGCTCGTTCCATGTGCTGTTACAGACAGATTTGGGATGTGTTTTGACTGGATGAGCGAGATGGAAAAGTAACTATCGCCTTCCACTTGGGTTGATGGAAATAGTGAATAATAATGAAGTATAACGATTTTCTTTTAGTTGTGCTGAATTTTTTTAAAGCAATCATTTGAGGCCGTCTTTGTGTAATATTAAAGTATTATTCAAATAAAAAAACCACTCTAATATTAATATAATATTCTGCACATATATCAATAATCAAAGAGTTGTAATATTAAGACATTTTTGAGTGTGACTTATGAATGGCGAAGGTATAAACAAAATCTTATTCTAGTAATCTTTTGAAAAGTGAGCACAAACTTTAAATATAAAATCATAGGTTCTCACAGTGGTCCTTTGGAACCCTGGGGCACATTATGACTGCTGAGGCGATCCGTAGAAAATTAATTTGGGAGAGAGATAAACAGCATTAAGGTTTCCGTGAAAGATTCAGTATAAAGTAATATATTAGTATTTTTATAATTGTTAATTTGTTATTTCTATTCTTTTCATACTTTTGCTAAGTACTACTATTCAGCCATTCCTATGCTTTGAATTTGCATTTGGGCTCAGAATCTGGCAATAACTTGCTTATTGTACTCAGATTTAGCACGGGCTCTGCAATTTTGAATGCAATTTTTAAGTAAGTTACCTTTTTCTCATAATGGATTAATATTTTCTATCCATTATTTTCAATAGGCTTTTGCTCAGTGTTATTAACAGAAGGGGGGAAAGTTGATTGGCCACAAAACATGTTCAACCTCACTTTTATATAAATTATGTTATATATAAGCTGTCCTAAGCCAGCAATGTTTAAAATACTGTAGCATCCATACTTTTATAATTTTTTTATATTTAACTTTATTGTTATAATTTTTCTTATATCCTTTTTAAAATCTATTGTCTGGTTATCTTGCAATTTCAATTTTTTCAGTTTTGATTAATTTTTATTCATCTCTCTCTTGTCGAGAGATTGTGACTATATATATATATATTTGTATCCCATTTACATTATTATGGAAGTGAAAATAAATTATATAGTAGTGATTTCTATGTGTTAAGAAAATGTAGAGTAATTATTAAAAATTTTTACATAGATACATAAATCTCAAATAATTACAAGTATCGTACAGAATTGAGGCCGATCCCGAGTGCATACGTCTGAATAGGTTTAAATAGAAACGGAATTTTGCCACTAAATGCAAAACTTGTCTAAAATATGTCAATATAAAAGAGTCATGCATGTAATCAACAATTTAATTTTATTTTGTGCTGCATCCCTATATGTGAAAGGAATGCAAAAGTTTTTTTTCTCAGTTTTGTGAACAAAAGGTAGTATCACATTTTGTATTGTTACTTACTTCATTGAAAAAAATTTATTTCTATATTTTAATGCAGAAGTTATAATTTGATTCAAGTCAAGTTCAGATATATCACAATGTTTTACTTATATTACATTTTGCTTCAACATTCTTGAAATCAAAGTTAAATTGATAAATTTTGAAAACACCTTCCTAAGCTGATCTCTGCTCAGCAAAAGTAACACATTGTTACAAATTTTGTATACTGAACGCTTAAAATAGTGTAAATAATTTATATCTGGATGTGCAATACGTTAATATTACTTTCTGTTGTATTTATTTTATGTTAAAATTGTAATGTTCGCAAGCAACGCCGTTCCTTACATTATATTAGTAAAATCAAGAGTGGATTGTAATCCAAACAAAAATAAAATAAAATAATAAGCGAATGAGCTTTCAATTTATTAACATTCAAAGCAATAACCATTTAATGGCTAATTACAGCCACGAATTTTTTAAAAAATGAAAGTTAGATCGGATGACTAGTGAGTGCGTGGATATTAATGTCCACAATTCAGCTACTTGAGGGTTTTGAAAATTAGATCGGAACGACATCTCAAGGTATCCGACAGCCCTAAAATTGTGAATTTTGCCAAAAATTGACAAATTTTCTTATGATTTTATTTTTCAGGTCATCTTATTAGCTTTATAAAAATACCAAGTTTAACTAGAACTTTTCCGTTCACTAGAACAAAAACTACGTTTTAGTAAAAGTAGATGCCACTACACTTTAAGCAAGATGACTTTAAGCTTTCATACTTTAAAATGCATTTTACTCGAAATGTTTTTTTTTGAAAATGTTGAAACGGGGACAGCGATTGCTAAAATGGTTTTGAAAATAATCAACTGAAATATTTTGTATATATCCTGTATAACAGTAGAAGTGTTTTAACCTTCAGATTTATCAATCAATGTTTAATTACAAAATTTACAGTCACTTATGTGAATATAATCACTGTTTTTTTAAGCAATTTCATATATTAACTGAGATAAAGTGCTCTAGTTTTTGTAAAAATTAAAATATCTCTTATCCTGAAGGTCATTTCGACAATTAACAACATAGCAACACATCAGATGTGAAAAATTGAAAATTGGTTCGTATAAACCTTTGGTACAGAATGGGCCACGTTTATGTTATTTTTTGTAAATTTTTTCCCATTTTTTCCATTTTAGTTATGATAATTTCTTTCTCTCTTCTTAATTTTAGCATATTTTTCTTAAAATGCACTAAAAAAATCTAAAAACAACAAAAAGATCTGCATATCTCTATTTTTTTTAAACAGTTGTCGCAGCCAGATACCTTAACATCTTAAAGCACGATTTTTTTTCGGTTCGCGAATTTAACGGAAAATAATTTTAATGAGTGTGTTTAAAGTTTTCAGATTTTATTTAATGGTTTTTGAGTCTCACTGCGTAAATGATCCGAGGAGTAATTTCACTATAATTCGGATTAATTGTACTAAAACGGATCTTAAATGGGCATTAGAAATAAAATAACGCGAATAACGAATACCCGTGTGAGACACGGGCATGTATCAATTTGGCGGTAAGTTTCACCCATATCAAACACGGGAAGATGTGTTGAGGGGTTAATGCAGCTTCGTGAAAAAGTTTATTGATTTGTGTGAAACGTAATTCAGAATTAGGACGTGTGATTGCGTTTTTACTGAGCTTACATACATAAAGCGACAGTTGTGCCGACTTCTCTAATTAGAACCCAATGTTTCAAACAAACCCCAAATGTCACGTGACAGTGTCAGTAGCAAATTGCGTGAGTGTATGCTATTACCTTAGTTTCCTACCGTTTAATAAATTACGAACAGTCTTTGTATATGTAATGGCTGTAATCAGGTTTACTCTGGGGTATAGCTTCTCTTTAAATATACACTACAGTTCCTTGTAGTGGATTTTTCGTTCATTTACGTGTTAGTCGAAGTTAACTCTCGTAACAAAAAGCTGTAATCATAATTGTACTTTAATTCTGCATTTCTCTTAATATTCGACACTCGTTGATTGTTAGGGAAAGTGGGATCTTATCTCAAAAATGTTTTTAATATTTTATATTTTTTTTGTTGTGTTGTATGGAAGGGAATTGTTTAATTTTTGTTAATCATTTGTCTTCAAATTTATCACTGTACATTAATGTTAGCTCTAACTCTGCTGCTTCTGAATATAATGCTTCTGAATTTTTATTGTAATGTTCGTAATAATTCTTTACAGTTTAATTTAAGCTAGAGACAAGTAATTAATTTCGATTTCATTTTTAAGAGATAAATAATATTGAATATTTTTAGTCAATAATTGAAGATAAAAATGTTTCCAAATCATCCTTGAGTTTTTTCATAGCACCTTATGAAAATAATTATACCAATTTTGTACAATACCTATGTTTTTCTGGGCTGTATTCAATATTAAAAGGGGGGGAAAACAGCGATATATATATAAAAGAATTATACTACATGTTACTAACATTTACAATACATTAAACAATAATGTCTATTATCCATTTATATTTCCAAGCATTTTCTACTTTTAATTACCTATGTATTCAATTTATAGATGGCTAGCAATTCATAGTAACTCTTAAAAAATATATTCTAATAATTGTTATTAGTAACCTTAGTATTCTAGTGTACAAAAATACAGAAATATTCTTAGTACTCCTATAATCTTAATATTTAACATAATTTGCTTAGTTTATAATTATTTTATTCCTTCATTTCTTAGTGGCTCAGCAGTACAGGGCGGGCTTTGGCCTTTTCAAGAAGCCTTTTCCAGGTCAGTCTTCTTCCGGCTAGTGTTCTTTAACTCTTAGTTCTCAAAACTAGGCGATATTTTTCTAGGCCCTCAATCCATCTAAGATTTGGCCTGTCCTCTCTTCTTGTGCCAATTGGTTGAGCATTGAAGATGTTTTTAGTGGTGCGGTCATTGTTCATAATTATTTTATTATATGTAAAAAAATTCATACTTATATTGTTATGCTATAATTTGGACAGTATTATTATAGCTTTAAATTTCTATTTAGATCTTGAATCTGTCAATAACGCTTATTGTTCATTGATTCGTCGTCATCTATGCATTTTTGAATGTATCTTTAGGCAAGAGTTAGCACACACATATATAAATATATATATGTGAAATTATATATACATATATATATACATATAAATACATATTTATATATACATATGTATATATATATATGTGTATATATATACATATGTATACACATGTATACATATATATATGCATATATATATACATGTATACATACATACATATATATATATATATATAGATAGATAGATAGATATTGTTACGTAGATCGGGGTTCGAGGATTTTATGCAAAATCAGTCGTAAATAACAAGGCAATTCCTTAAGAGCGATGAGTATTTATTGGCGTAAATCAATCCCTGAAAATACAGGATTCAACAGCAAAATTCGCATAATAATTAACAGAAGGATTTCACACCTTCAACAGCACTCAGACACAATAAGCAGTGTCTAAAATTCACTTATGTAAATGACTATTCACAAGCACAGCCGAGTTTATCAAATTCAAGGCAAGTCTTCTAATCGCTAATCAAAACAGTGCTCACTACTCGCTGGTTAAAATCAGACTCGCTTTTCGCTGGCTGAAGCCAGACTCGCTACTCCCTGGCTGAAACCAGACTGACTCTTGCGGCGAGTTTCACTCTATTTATAACAGAGGCCGAAAGTTCCGGAAAGATGCGCTCGTGCCACAGATCGTGAAATTAGTGGATTTTCTACTAATTTCTAGAAGAATCCAGAGGGTCCCGAACTCGCCAACATGGTCGCCAATGTCGCCAACTTGGTCACCAAAAACGATGCCAATATTTCGCCAAGTTCCCATTGAATTGCCATTATAACGTAAGGGACGGCTTGCTTGTGAATATTACAATCTTAACATAAAATAAATATAGAGTAATATAAAGGCATTGCACATCCAAATCCAAATTATTTACATTATTTTATACAAAATTCGTAACAATATATATAGATATATATATCTATAGATATACTATATTATATATATACTATATTATATATATATATACAAAATAGATGTAAAACCTAAGATAACTAGTCAAGATAGTAAGAAATATATTAGCCACAATAGTACTATAGCATACTCCTAGCCTTTGGAACCAAGATATACATATACATACTCCCATTGCCATATACATAAACATACTCTCATAAAAATAATTTTGGGATCGTAACGAAACTTGGCATGAAGGTACATGTTAAGCAGACATGCAAATGGTTAGAAATGCAGCGTGATTGCCCATTGCATAATGCCCCTACAGGGTGTTGAACCTCGTTCTCCTTGGAGCATAAAGCAGGTAAGCAGAGCTTGTTTGAGTGTACATAATCTTTTGTAAAGGAAACTCGAGGTTGACTTGCCGTTACGCCATCATCGAAGACAATATGAGCAGCTGTCAGAGTCCGAGACAGGAAGAATCATCGGGATGATGGAAGCTGGGTGGTCAGCTTGGTGAGTAGCTCATCAAATAGGTCAGTCTGATTTGACTGTGAGGAGGTGTTGGGACTAGTGGACAGATGAGACGTCATTTACATGACGACCAGGCTCAGGAAGCCTTCGACAGACCAGTTGTTGAGAAGACCGTCACATCATACGGCACTCACGCAGAGAGTTAACTGCTCCATTGGCCGCTGTCCAGACACAGGCAGCACCTTCACTACTGGCCCATGTGTTTTCCCGAACCATCGCAAGTCGCCTGACTAAAAGACATCTGGAATAGCGGAGCCATTACGTGTGTTTCCAATGACACCCACCCACCGATGGCTCCGTCTAGAGTTGTATCACTCACGATGGTATTGGGCTGCAACGGAATGGAGCCAGGTCTCTTCAGCAACAAATCTAGATTCAATTTTAACAGTGATGACAATCGTTTTCTTGTATGGGAACCCCGTGCTGAACGCCTCAATCCTGCCCTCGTTTTACAGCGACACACCGCTTCCACTGCTGGTGTGATGGCATGAAGGGCCATAGCTTACGATACACGGTCACCCTAATATTGATCCACGGCAGAATGACAGCCCCTTCAACCACATATGTTGCTACTCATGGCAGGGGTCCCAGGAGCCATTTTTCAACAAGACAATGCTCGGCCACACACAGTAAGAATGTCACAAGACAGCCTAAACCCCATTACCACCCCTTCTCCAACCTTCTCGATCATCAGATTTGTCACCATTCGAGCATTTTTCAATGTCCAGGGGGAAAGCTATTTTCCCACCAATGATTTGTGTACTTCGGCTAACACAACTGATACCTGGATCAAGCGCAAAGGACGACCTATAAATTTCTTAAACAGCAAGGAAACTGTTCTATATGATGTATGATTAATTTCAACTTGCCAACTATATGCCAACTTGAGAAAAACATATAGACGTTGCCGCTTGTACTCTAAAGCACATAAAAACCAGATACGTTTGTGCAACTTGCTGTATCGCATTACGTATTGGTTCCTGTTTTCTGAAATTTCATGAAAAGTAATGTGCATAAACATTTACATTTTCCAATTCCTACTGTTAGTTCACTCTCTCCCTATATATTTATTTATAAAAATATATATCCTGTTCAAATTTTCAATCGTTAGTAAAATACTTTCTATTCGTCCAATCAAATTCAAATAATTTTTTTTAAACTTGTAGTGGATGACACTTGTTGCTAATATAGTATTTCGCGCGCACGCGCGAATATGAATTAATTAATTAAACTAAATTAATTACGGGTTTTCGACGCCAAATTAGATTCGTCTCCATTGTTGTAACAATGTAACTGTTAAAACGATGACAAAAGTTGGCGACGAAAGAAAACCGGTTTTTCAGCCAATCTGTGTGTGCATTGTTACAACAAGGCACACAAATCATGCTCTTTTTTCAATTCCTACTATTAGTTCACTCTCTCCCTATATATATATAACTGACTGTATTTTCATTTTTTCATATATCCCTTCTAAATTATATTGTCTGGTTAACTTGCAATTTTAATTTTTTTCAGTTTTGATTAATGTTTATTCATCTTTGTGTTGTAGAGAAGTTTTGACTATCTTTATATATATAAATCTTCTGTGCGTGTGTATGTGACTATGCTCCTCCTAAGCGGCTGGACCGATTTTGATGAAATTTTTTGTATGTATTCTAGTGGATTCGAGAATGGTTTAAATTCACAATTTGGTCCGATATTGCAATTAGTTAAAAATATATTAATTAAAAACGTTAAAAAATGTTTTGGGCTTCAACTTTGATTTATTTGTATTGTTGTAACACTGTTATTGTTACAACAATGACAAACGCTGGCGTCGAAAATCGGTTTTCAGCCAAACTGGAATTTCATGACGTTGCTCTATTGACTGTATTAATTAACTTTGTTTAAAAATAAATGATTTTCACTTGAATATATTATTAAAATCCCAATTTCTATAATGTTTTACATTTTTTACAAATTTCTAAGGATTTTTTTGGATTTAAATTCCAAAAAGAAAAGAAAGTTACAACTATTTTTCAAGTAGATTGGTACATTGTATACCTTTCTCAACGCTGCCAAGTTAGACTGAGATGGAATATTGTAAAACTTCTTTTAAAAAATTTATAAAATTTCGTAATTTTGAAAACAAAATTCTATTTTCTGCTTTTTTGCGCATAAAATATTTTTTTTAAAAAAAGCACTTTTCCATTTCAAGGGGCCATAAAAATGCAACGAAAAAAGTTGCTAAAATCACCAAATACCAGTAATAATTAATTGTGATAAACCTACGGCAGAATTGACCAGTTTGAGGCTTATGGAGCATGTGCAGAAAGGGACAACTTTCGGATACGTTACAACTGATAGTTTTCCTTATTTTTAAAAAAGCGATTGAAGTGAATATAAGAAAATGCTGAAATGTTTTCATCAGATAGCATTATTTACATTTTGAATCTTTCTTTATAAAAAGCAGTCGTTTCAATTGTTAATGGTAAGAAATTTTCACTCATTATTTAATAAAAATTGATATAAATTATTTTTTAAAAACTAGATCAATATTGTTTTTTATTATTCATTACAAAATTAATCATTTAATCATAAAGTCGTACATTGTTTGTTGTAGCTTAGATTTTCTAGATTAGCTTTGTAAATTAGAAATCAAAATTTAAAGAAAGACCTAATCACTGGGGAAAAAAGAGGGAAAAAACCTATGTAACGCTGAGCTAAGCCGATAGAAAAGAAACCGGTCTGTAAAAGAAAAAAAATTGAAGACATTTTGGAAAGATAATTTTAATGACATAAGTATAGAAATCTCTCATATCGCGCATACATCCTCTCCCAGAAATGCTGACATCTGGGTGATGGTTAATTAGTTATTTAATAATAAATTCGTACATTGAAATCATTAATAGGAAATAAAATTAAAAAGATTTTATCCCGGGGGGGGGGGAGTTTTATACTTGGAACGGAGGGAAAAGAAACCTGTCAGACAAAGAAAAGTAATGGAAGAAATTTCTGAAAAGGGAATTCAAATGACATAAATATAGAAATCACTTTCATCGCGCATACACAACCAGAAGTGCTGATGTCCAAGAAAGAAGAGAAAAAGGGGAAAATTTACATAGGATAAAGTGATACCCATGGAAAAATCCCAGGCAAAACCGGGCTAAGCGGAGAGGATATAGACCCATCCAACGGGGCAAAGAAGTGGAAGAAACTTTTTTAAAAAAGAATTTTAATGACATTGATATAGAAATCACACACACGGCCATGAAGTTCTGACACTAAAAGGGGAAATTTCAAAGGCAAAAAGCTACACTCTCTTGAAGAAGCCCGTGCAATGCCGGGCTATGAAGCTAGTATATAATCTTATTCAAATGTTCAATCGTTAATGAAATACTTTTTATCCATCCATTCAAAGTAGTTGACTTAAATTTTTTTTTTATATTACTTGTTTATAAATATCATGGAACGCAAAGCTTAGTATGTCCTACCTTTAAATAGCTCGTAGCCGGTAGTGGGAAGCTTGCTCCCCCCCCCCCAAATGATCTTAAAAAAATCTAATTAATTTTAAGTTATAAGCTGAATTAATTTCTTTTTACTAATCAATAAAACCACAAAAGTGTTTTAACATTACTTGGAAAAAATGGCCGTTTAAAAGGTTAAAATATTGTTTCTTAGACACTTAAGCTTATTAATACCTTTATCGAAGCTTTGCTGCCTTTGAAAATAATAATAATTATTATACACATATATATTGATATATCCGCAACTGAAATATACTTTTTTTACTTCCAAGAAAGGAAATATATTGGATCCTAAGCAGATATATTGTGGACATTGCATTTGTAATCTACCTTCAAGAAGGAAGTCGGAAATAAATTTTTCTTTCATCATTTAGCGCATAAAAGTGACAGTCAGCACTCACTATAAAATAATTCCATTGCCAAGAAATTTCTTTCCATCGCCAAAGGATTCTCAACAATTGTTTATCCGAGTGGTAATTATTACCAACCAGCCTTAATTATCGAAGCCTCGTAAGCCTCAACTCAAAGCTAATTGGCCAATTTCCACCCCTCTTGCACCTAATTACCAAATAATGCTTTTAGCGAGCAAGAGTCGCAAAGCACTATCCGAAGATAGCATCCAACGTTAATCCGATTGACTGCCGTCTCTGCCGCTCATCCTGAAAGGAATTAAGTCACAGGTTTTTTTATTACTCCTCACAGAGAGCTAAATGACAACTCTTATCCCCAAAGGTCATACATGTTGACTAGACGGTTATTTAATGAAAAAGGAAAAATAAGCGTTGTGAGTTAAATCTTATTTTAAAGTGGTTGGAACTGTCAAGTAAGACTAATCGAAAGTTGAATTCTTGTTCATTTAAATATTATCTCTTTTGCTATGAAATCAGACAAAATGAAATGACATTAATCCCAATGAATTAAACATTACATCTGTTTAATTCTCTGGATTATAAACGAGATCGAATAAGATCGTTTCTGACTTGCTTTAAGTGGTTTTAATTTTATTTAGTTCAGGTTCAGTAAAACCTGTTTTTGTGTGGTAGATAAGCACCGTATAAAAAAAGTCGTGATTATAAAATACGTCAATTCCTTACGAAATGTATGAGAAAGTGTTTCCAAATAAAATAATTATATTACACTAAGAAACACTTTAAAAACACTTAATTTCTCATTGTATACAGGGAGAAGTTTTCAAAATGCTTAATTCACGGCTACTCGTCATAATCCAAAGCATGCATTTTCCTGTGATGAATTAGTTCAAATGCACTTTCGTCACTTGAAGATACAGTTTCAATTGATTTATTTTTTAGCCCCATAAAGTGAGTGATAAGTTTTTTCGACGACAGTCATGGCTCGTAAACGCCACGATAACCAGATATGCATGATCGAAGCTCTTTTTGTGGAATTTCAAATTCCTTCGGAATTGGTATCTATTTTAAGAACATGCTTTTTCGATTTGTTAGAAAGCTGGATCCCTGCATATATTTTATCCGCTCTCAAAGAATTCAATTATTCTTGTCTGTCTTCATAATCTATCAAATTATTGATAATGTCACTGTCATCGACAGCTTCGTCTTCAATCAAGCGCGTGCTGCTAGCGCGTTGAGAGAAAACAATTGAATGCGCATTGCCGGGAGACTGTTTGTATTACTCAATTTTGAAATGACCTTCAGGATAAGAGATATTTTCTTTTTTACAAAAACTAGAGCACTTTATCTCGGTTACTATATGAAAATGCTTAAAAAGACAGTGATTATATTCAGATAAGGGACTGTAAATTTTTTAATAAAACAGTTATTGATAAATCTGAAGGTTAAAACAATTCTACTATTATACAGAACTTGCAGAAAAAATTTCAGTTAATTATGTTCAAAACTTTTTTAACAATCGCTGACCCCGTTTGATTATTTTCAAAAAATCACGTCTAGAGTAAAATGCGTTTTAAAGTATGACATCTTGGTGAAAGTAATGGCATCTGCTTTTACTAAAACACTTGCAGTTTTTGTTCAAGTAAACGGAAAATGATAAGCTTAGTATTTTTATAAAGCTAATAAGATGGCCTATAAAATAAAGTCATAAAAAATTGTCAATTTTTGGCAAAATGCACAATTTTAGGATAGTCGGATACCTTAACTCAGCAGTAGTTTTTGGCTACCGGAATCAATGGCGAAGCAACATAATTTAGCAATAAGTATTTTGAAAATTTACAAATTGTAATTTTTCGATAAAACAATAAATGCAAACAAAAATTTAAGTCAGTTCCAACAGATCAACAAAAAAAAATTATTTTAATTTATTTTTATTAAATAGTTACAATTAATATAAATATGTATATACATACGAGAGAATCACAACATTAAGTGGCAATTAATTTTTATTAATTATCATTAAAGTATCGCATTGTCATCTAAATCGTATATATAAAATTTCAGTTCAACTGTTTAACTTTGAAACGTGAGGGAAAAAAATATTTTAAAGTTTGGACCCAAGTCGCTAAAAGTGAAGCCAACGTGGATGTATCTGTAATTCTTTAAATAATTAATTTCAGTCAATAGTTTTAATTAATTATAATTGAATTATCGTATTGTTACTCAAAACAATTTTGTATAGAAAATTTCAGCTCAAATGAGCGATTTAAAATGAGAGAAAAAGAACCTTTCCAAGTTTTGACACGCGAAAATGGTGGCTAAGTCGCCAAAAATGATGCCAACACGGCTGTATTTGTAATTCTTTGAATAATTTGTTTTAATCAATTAAGTTTTATTAATTATAATTAAATTTCTGTATTGGCATCCAAAATAAGTGTGTATATAAAATTTCAGCTCAATTGAGTGCTTTAAAATATATTTTATTAACGATTGAAAATTTGAACAAGATAAATATAGAGAGTGAGCTAATAGTAGGAATTGAATAAAGAAATATTAATGTGAAATAAAAAAAAATATTTATAAAACTTACAGGAATGCATAAAAATAAAAGCTATATATATATTTTTTAAGTATAAAGAACATTAAAGAAAAAGTCTTATCTGCGCTCAGTAAAGTTCTAAAGGAGAGTAAATTTCTTTCACACACTTTTTCAAACAAACCTCATTGCAAAAACTCATCCAATCTGTGACTATTTTCTTCGAAACATTAAGTTCGAAAGAAATGAAGTCACGCTTGTTTCGACTTCTGCACCCATATATTCGTCAACATAGGATCTCGAGCATACTCAGTTTACTTTCTTCGAACCAGCTATTCTTCCTTACAGATCTTTTTATATGAGGCGCATTCGCTCCTTTCTTTTGGCATTCCCAAATATGTCCATCATTCGAATCCTTTTAAATCAAACTCAGCTTTCTTGCAAACCGACATTCAGCATTTACAGCAATCAATCCGTTTTCCATGCACCACTGTATTACAGGCAATTTTCCCCTTCGTTATACCTTTCAGACATACTCGTCAGGATAAGTCGAAGGAACAAATGGAAAACAGGAAAATCGAATAGTTAAAAATTGCACAGAAAAAATTCAAAAAATCTTTCATAGACAAAATCTACATGCAAAATGAAAATTTAAAAAATAAATGATGGAATTGTTAAATTGAAAATCGTTTGCCGTTTTAAAAACATCCCCAATTTTTTTAAATAACCAATGGTTAATAACTAATTAAAAAGAACACGTGACCTTAACTGCATAAGACAACGCATCAAAAATCAAGGGTTACCAAATTATACAGTCTGCCGAAATTAATTCGTTATCTCACCATGATATCTTGATAAAAATTGCCAAAATCCAAAGAAAAATCACCTAATCCCAAGGAACCCGAGAAATGCTCTATGAGTCTTTTCTGCAAAGGTAGCTCTTACCTCAATAACACTTCTATAACGCTAATTCTTCTATCCTTTTTCCTTATCTTTTGTCTGTCCTTTATGCTCGCTTTTATTCATTCCATTTCAAACTTACACTTATGTCAAAAATTAAGGTCACAAACATGTTTTCCTCATAATTTTAAACTGCCTAAAGATATTCTTTTAAAATTTGTATTTTATATATTATGAAGAACGGGAAGTACAATATCAACCTTTAGGAAAAGATGTTGTTTGGCGTTAGTTTTTGCATAATTACTGGATTGAGACCGTTTAAGCATATGAAATTGTTTCCTGCAATTTTATGAATGTTGATTAAAACAAACAACTTAGCCTGTTGGCATTGAGGATCACTTTTTATTATCGTTTAGATGGTTTTTTATGAGGTAGAGTGCGTTTGCAGGCTTGAAGCTGACTCGTCTCAAGCGGAGGTAACTATATCGTTACAAGTGACCCGAAAGTGGTCTCCCGGCTGTGGAAACAATTCTAAACAAGTGGTACTGTCACCAGGAACGTTAGCCATTATCACCACAGAACATAAAAATCTGCATAGGATCACTATTTGGCTTTAAGCGCACGACGACATGGGTAGACAACGACTCCTTAGCTTGCTCGTGACCTTGCTGCTGTGTCTGGAAAGAGAATTCCCAGATAAACGTTCTACAGCCATCTTGCAGATATTGTCCTTTACGCCCGGCGTCCAGTCTTGTGTGTATCTTTGACTGCTTCGACAAGAAAGACAGGATATTTGAGGAGCTGAAAACATGTCATGGACATGATAAGAATGGGGGCCTATTCTTTTCAGTGATGAATCGAAATTCCCCAGACAAAGTGATTCTCGTCGAGTCTTCATCTGTAGAGAAAGAGGAGTTTGCTTTCAATCTCTCCTACATAACAAAAATCGAAAAATTTCGCTGTAAAAGAATCCTTGTCTGTAGCGGCATAATGTTGTGCAATCATACATCACTGTACATTTTTTATGCGAGTACTCTCAATTCACAGTGCCCTATGGATGAGATCTTGGACGCCTAAAGAAGTTTATTCCGTATGCTACGGGCCCGGAGTACATTTTTATGGATGAAAATAAGCGACCACACAGAACTCACATTGTTGATGAAGTTCATTAGGGAGATGATATTCGCCATATGGATTGGCCCTTGAGGTCTCCAGATCTGAATCGTATTGAACATATTTGAGACTGTCGAGGAAAAGCCATTTCTCAGCGCAGCTCCCCTCCCTGGACCCCCTAGGAGTCAAAAGTTGTGCTTTTAAAAGAATTAGCTTTGCTGCCACAAATGTTTGTTGACACCCTCATAAACGGTAGGACAGCTAGTTATGAAGCTTGTATACCGGTGCACGGTGGCCATACTTCAAATCAGACGGATTTTCAACGAGTTAAATGCTTTTTCTCTGATTCGTGATTGCACATTTTTTTATGTATCCTGTATCTTAATTCAAAATTAAAATCTTTTCAATATGGTTATGTTGCTATATTCTTTCAATAATACGTCTCTGTGTCGAATTTCGGGGCAACACAGCAAATAGTTCATCAGTTTTCCTAGATTTTGTGTTTGTGACCTTAGTTTTGGACAGGAGTATATATAGCAATGTTCAGTTGTATACATTACGAACTCCTCATCTTGCGAGGTTCTTATACCAAATTTCGTAGTAAAGTAGCACCAGAGGTCAGTTAAGGAAAATACGTGGGGGGGGGGGAGACCCGCTGCAAACTCTTTACAAATAATTATATTGATTTCATACTTATTTTTAATATAAATTTTTAAAAAAACCACGCAGCTTTTTAGTAAAAACTTATCAAAATTAACTACATAACTTTTAATACAAACATACTAAAATCTATTATTAACAATGCTATTAAATTAGATGGCATAAGATAAAAGTACTGAAAATTTTTTCTAACTGAATATTAAATTAAATCAAATAAGAAAAAATTCCTTACTTGCTTAAAAAATTAAAAAATATTCAAATGAAAAATATTTTTTTTCATGTTATGTATTATTTAGATTGCTTATAACATTATTCATTTTCTTGGGAGTTTTAAAAGGGAAATATGAAAAAAAGGTTAATTTAGAGCTAGTTATATGAATGCAATACTTTGTCACTAATTAAAAAACTGAGAGTAATCAGAATAAAAAATATAATATAAATAATAACTATACGTCTAATATTTAAGGTAAATCAAATTTTAAGTAAAATATTTATAAAAGTTGAAAAAAGTTTGGAAAAAAAAGAGACTGTACTTGTATTTTCTTATATCTTTTAAAAGTAGCATTGGTAATAAAATGCACACACATTACACGTGCAAGAAACTTCAAAAATCTTAAAAGATATATAAATAAGCAATTTTTCGAAGCCATTTCTAAGGCTAACAATCGAATTTTGATATTTCAAAGAATTTTAAGCACATTTTATTTTGTCAACAATTACTCAGAATTGTGTTCTTATATAAGTAAATTTATCAAATTATACGCATTTTTAGATTCAAATGTATCTTAATATTAGCATAAATTTGTGACGGGTGCTTACGCGTTTCACTAACCTTCTCTCACATTCTTTAAAATGTTTGATTTATTTCAACCAATCTCCTCCGAGAGCCAAAAGTGTGACTTATGCAAATGAGATATTTTCGGGTTTAGCGAGTTCGAAAAGGATATAAAAGGGAGAAATGAAATGAAGAGAGGGGGATTTTGAGAGAGTAGTTTTTCTAGTGGAAATATATTCGTCGAGAGAAGAATCTATTGAAAAGTATATATAAAATCGGTTCGAGACGGAACTGAGAAATAGCTGAGATTGAAGCCACTTATTAAAGGAATCCAAATATTGAAGAAGTATTTAGAAGAACCTGTGCCATAACTAAAGATATCAGGTTAGTTCAATTTCCCAAATTAAATATAAGTGTGTAGCTTAATTATACGCGTCGACTACCGTGGATTCAGTTAGGATTCCGTCGTTCATAATCGAATTCTTCTCATACTCCACTGTGTTTTATTGTTCTTAAAACTTGAATAGTATTTGTGTAATCTCTCAATTAAGAAAAGTCAATAAATAAGATTGATTTATTAATAAGTAGTAATTAATCATGAATTCAACACATTCAGATTTAGATAATACAAGAAGGGGAGTTAATAATCTTACAGGTAGTGATAGACTACGACAAATTAATTTCTCTCTCTCTCTCTCTCTCTATATATATATATATATATATATATATTTCCATGCACGGCTTTGACTTCGAGGACCTTTTTAATTCTATTGATATAGATGATATGATTAGAGTTCTACATTTAATTTATGAGAAATATGAATTGCATAATTCAATGAAAAAGGAAAAATTTGATATCCTGTTTAATCTTGTTTTACAAGAAAATTTCATAGCATTTGATCAAAATCTTTTTAAACTGATCAGAGGATTACCTCAGGGTGGTCCTCCCAGTAATAGTTTAGCTAACCTATATTTACATTTTTTTGAAATTGATCATATTTTTGATGAATCTTTCTTACTTTACCGTTATATAGAAGATATAATAATTTTTGGTAAAAATAGTGAATTCAAACCAAATATTATGTTCTACCCTGACAATCTCAACCTTCTTAAAACTAATTTTAACTCTAATATGGTTGAATTCCTAGATTTAGACTTGAATCTTATTGACAATAGAGTAGTCTGTAACATTTATGACAAAAGAGATTCTTTTAGTTTCCGTGCAATTAAAATTCCTGTATAGAACAGCAATTTGCATATTTCAATTTACAGAAATATTGTTTTGAATTTTTTACTTAGGAATGATAACTTAACTACCAACAAAATAGATAAATTTAATAATATCCTGAAATTCTTCCAATGCTGCTTAGATCATGACTATCCTTTTAACTTCTTAAGAACATATATTCATCACAAATACATTAATCGTCTTGATATTTCTGATTTCTAAACCACCATACAACAATAGGATTTCAAAGTCAGCATTTTAGTGGTTTTGCTGTGAAGATTCTGTTTTAACACTCTTCACACAGTTTATTTTTTCCACACCCTTCTTAAAAATCTTATAAAATGAAAATTTTCTACATTTTTGGCAACCAAACCAAATTTCTACATTTTGACAACCAACCAATTTTCTACATTTGTGACAACCAACCAAGTTATAGCCTACCAAATTTGAATGTAATCTTTCTTGGTGTCTTCCTTACAAGCTGGTATAAAGGATGCGTTTAAGTGCAATTTAGATTTTTATCACAACATATAAAAGCTTTCCATCGGTTTCAAGAGTGTTGGATCTCCTGGAATAAGCTCTGTGAGCAGAAGTTTTAAAATCTTTTTGGAAGAATCCTTTTACTGGGTAATTCTTTTGATATTTTTCTGCTTAAACGTTTTGGGAGAATTTATTGCTTAATAGTAGTCGGTTGTTCTTTCATATTTCTATGAGATTTTTTATATTTTGGGTTTTTTATACTTTGAATTTTTTATACTTAGAATTTTTATACTTTAAATTTCTATTTATTTTATTTTGGTCTTTCCTACCGAGTTGCAAAGGGGGAAGGTTGGCGCCTTCAAACTAGTTTAACCCCACTTATTCGGTCCTAAGTCCGAAATTGCACTTTGACTCGCTAGGTTCTTATTTGTATTTCATTAGATTTGATCTTAATTTTTTTTATATAAATTTCTTCCATATATTATATATATATATATATATTTAATTTCCTTTAATTTCATCTTAAACAATATTTTAATTTGTAAAATAGCCCTTACTTACCCTTCAAGACTCTGCCCGCCTAACGGGAATAACTGTAACTGTATATCTTTAAAATTAACAGCTTTGCGTTGTTTTTCAAGTAAGATTGCATCAGAATCTGTCGTTCGATATCTTTTCACTAATTATAGGCTCCGTTCACAGAAATCATGAGATTGTAGCTTCCGGTTGCCACTTCATATAAAAGCCCGAGACTCTGGAAAAGCTCTCTTTTGTCCTCGTCATGTTGCAACGCGTGTTGTATTTGTATTCTATGTTTGTGCCGCGAGTGAGTGTCGTTTGGATGTTAAAGACTTTTATTTGTGTATGTGTCTTAATGTATAATAAATTGGAGTATCTGTCAACTATAGACTATATCTCATCAATGCAACTATAACAACAATAATAATTCAATGTGATCATCGTTAAAGTAATTCTTAGCACTCACCACGATCTTTCATATATATATGTATATATTCGAGTGTATATCGAAAATTCAAACTTGTCGTGATTAAACAAAATTCTGTCCTAAAAGAAAATGGTTTTATAAATAATAGTAGGAAATTATATTTAGAAATTTTCCTGAAAAATATTTCTACAAATTGAAAATTATCTATTATTATTAAAGCTTTTAATATGAAATAGATTCAATTTTACTGTTTTCAAAACACGAAATTGAAATTTGTAGGCAAATATATATATGTATACACGGATGCCACACAAAAAAAGTCACAAAGAAATAGCTTTAACAAATGTATGAAAAATATTTACCTTTAATATCAGCTATTGATGGTAATCCTAATAATGTACGAACAAGAAATTGTGACGGATCTATACGAGTCCTTCCACTAACCCTCTGGGGAATTCTTTTGGGCCAGCATTTTCAACCAATCTTCTCAGAAAAGCAGAAAACGTGATATGCAAATTAAGTTAAAAATATATATATATATATTCTTTATTCGCAAGTTTGAGAGTAGGTGAATTTTGAGTAGATTAAAAGTGAAATGAAGTGGCAGTGAAGTGTAGACGTAAACATAAAGTAAAGAAGCCAGAAGTGAGATAACAAGAAAGTGATACGTTAGGCTAACGAAGAAGCGTTAAAGCCTAATTGAAATTAATTGTAAGATTGTCTAAAGTCAGGGAAGTTAATCATTAGAGCGTTATAGTAGTAGTGAAGACATTAAGAAAGCCTGCAATATTGAACATATTCTCCCTAAACGTGAATCTCGTCTCTCTCCCGTTCTATTACTGATTTGAGTTATTTTATTCTTAGTGTTATTTGTGTTTGAGTATTTAGAGTGATAAATAAAATAACTATTATTCATCAAGTCGTATGATCATTTAGTTCTTTCCACACCTAAAGCCGGTTCACAGGGTAGAATTGATGTAAATCCATTATAAAATAATTAACTTCGAATGCGATCACACACCAGATTAACATAAACAAAACATGAATCTTCCATTTCGAAATTACAACTGAACTGATTCTAAAACAGCTAATAAATAGAATAAATTTCATTGACAGATGCTTATTTCAAAAACTGTTTAAGGCGATATGGTACCATCTTCACAATTTTTTTTATTTTTAATATTTGATATTTGGTTTTCATTGTATTTCATAAAGGTTAATATTTAATAATAATTCCATACAAAAAAAAATTTAATTTGTTGCAAAATGTTTGTAAGCATGTTTTTTTTAGCTTTTTAAGCATTTTTTAAATCCCTAAGACTTTTTTAAATATGTCTCTTTTTATTCAAATTTTTTTTCCAAGTACCTTATACTATATTACATAAAACTGTGCATGGGTTTTTTTCTGCTGCAGCTCTTTAATTTTTTATTAATTTTTTTTTTGTAGTTAAACTCCCGAAAATTCTCAAAAAAACATTAATTTTGATTTTGAAATTTTTTAGAGAATACTAAACATGTTAGAGCTAATTCCATGCACCGTTTTACAAAACATACATTTCAGAACACGTATAAAAATTTTCAAATCCATACTTCAATTATCAAAAAAGCCTTAGGTATAAATAACAGTATATGTACAAAAATTCAACATGGAGAAATATGAGTTTGAAGTTTTCATTCCATGAATAGCATGATATAATATTCATCGAATAGTCTGAAACTTTTATGAAATGTTAATTAGCTTATTTAAAACTACTTACCATAAAAAATTGCACAAATGTAGAACAATTCAACAGTATACTGCCATAATGAATATATATAAAAAACGAATGAAAGATCAATATTTCATAAAACTTTATCTTAATAATTATTAAAAAAAATAAATACACACACTTCAGAGCTAATTCCATGCTCAGAGCTAATGCACAACATGTACAAAAGATGTTTATGCCTTTATTTTTTATTTCCATGATTTTAAAAGCCTTCTCATGTTAAATATTGTACACGAATAAAAGCAAAATCAAATAACAATTTATAGGTAAAATACATCAAAATCTAAGAACTGTATATGTGCATTTGTTTAAATAAATATCTTAAAATATTTTAATAATAAAAGTGTTGAATCTCGTGTACATGGGATATATAAATATCACCAAAAACAAATACATAAAAGTGGGAGAGTTTTTCTATTCTTGCGAATTAGATTTTTAATTATCTGAGTTATCAAAATGAGATTTAGTATTTGTGCTTTGAGAGAATCCGTTTTGATGTTTTAATTTCATTCATAATAATATCATAAAAAACACGCACACCTTTTAAATCTTGACCAAATCCATTTGATCTTCCAGTAAATAATTCACAAACTAGAATTTTTGCATGAATTGCACAGTTCTTTATTAAAATGATTTATTACTGCATATATAATGTCAATCTCATTGATGCGCATTAGAAAAATAATTAATTCATTTTTTATCAGGCTCTTTTCTAGCAGATAATCTGAAATGTGGGCGTGGTAGTTCCTGTTTAGCATCAAACATTGCTCCATTACTTAATGAAAAATGCAGGTAAAGCTTTGAAATTTTGCAGGCATATTTATAAAGGTTCGGGGTATCAGATAAACCAATAAAAAAAATTTCGACAGTTTAATGATTTTTAGGGTACCATATCGCCTTAATAAACAATAATAGATGCAATTAAATGATCCAAACTGCAGACGATAATTTTACGCATTCATTAACGATCTGAATAAAGTTCCGATAGGCAGGCGGTTTTAACAAAATATCTTGCATCAAAATATTACATTAAAAACACAAGTAGCACTTATTATTTAAATATATGAGAGAATGTAAATAAATATTTAATTCGACAAGATGAAAGATATTACAAAAAAATACAATTTCAAAGCGATAAAAGGTTTAACACAATAAACTTTTCCATCTTTCAATGGAAAAAATACAGAATAAATGTTTATGTAATTCGAAGTAAAATTTGATTAACACTTGTTCATTGTGATTGTGAAAGAAATTCGAAAAATAAATAATATTTAAAAAGTCCCCAAATATTTCTCTTGTAATAACTAATAAAATAACACACACAACAAATGCATAAAATAAACATAAAAATATTCATGCAAGTCTATAATAAACGTATTTGCTAATAAAATAAGGGATAGCGAAATGAGAAATGATGGCAAAAATAAAAGGTTTAAGAAAGGCATTAATCTTTCATTAATAAATTATATGAATTGCTTCTTTTTAGAAGCAAAATAGCGAAAAGGATAAATTAAAAGAATTAGTACCTGTGGATAAACTTATTTGGGAAGTATTGAAATACGAAAGAAAGAAAGAAACAGTATGTGATAATTACAAGAAAACCTTTGCGAAATTTTATGCACTGCTTCATCTTAATTTCCGTCTTCTTTAATCCAATAATTACTTCTTTTTTTTTTTTGCTCGTTACGCAGAAACTTTAATCAGTTAATAGAGTATCGTATATTTATCATTAGATAAGAATCGCTACTAAAAGACTATCGGTTACTTTTTAAGGCCTCGTTAAAATTACATACTTTTAATAACAAGATAGACTTTAAATTATAGCTAGTTCAAATTCTAAATATATATATATATATATATATAACTGAAAAAATTACTTATTCTCTTAGTTTTATTAACCGTAGTAAATTTTTTAGATATATTTATATAATCTAAGGTCTCTAAAGTAAAGGAAGTATGTATATACACACTTTTTAATTTTTTTAATTTCTACTCTTTTCATACTTTTGCTAATTGCTACTATTTAACCATTCTCATGCTTTAAATTTGCATATGGTACAGAATCTGGCAATAACTTGTTTATTGTACTCAGATTCAGCACGGGCTCTGCATTTTTGAATGCAATTTTTAGGTAAATTACCTTTTTCTTGAGAGGGATTTAGATATTCTATCCATTATTTTCAATAGGTTTTTGAGGTTGGCTGGCCAAAAAACATGTTCAACTCCACTTTTATATAAATTATTTTACAAATAAGTGCTGTCCTAAGTCAGTAATGTTTATAATACTGTAGCATCTATATTTTTATATTTTAAATTCTATTATTTTTAATGTCTTGCATCCTTTCTAAAATTTTGTCTGGTTTATATTTTACAATTTCGATTTTTTTCTGTTTTGATGATTATTGATTGTTCATCTTTCTTTAGTAGATAATTTTGACTCTCTCTCTTTATACACATATATATATATATATATATGTGTGTGTGTGTTAGTGTGTGTGTGTTTGTGTGTGTATGGGATGACTCCCTTAGTATTTTTTAAATTAACTCCATTCAAATATTTTCAAATACTTTGGCATGACACTTTGCACGCGATTTCTGACTATGATACTTTGTCATATATCTTAATAGTTAGCATTTTTGCATGCAAGTTTTTATTTTGGTTTTCTGTAAAAAAAAATTTCTTAACATTAATCTCTATAATAAAAACCTTACTTATTCTCACTATTCATACTTTCTACTTTCCTGCTAATTTACTGTCTGATGTTCCATCCACATGTGATAGATGTAGGTCTGTTTTTTCAATATGGCTCTGTTTTTTCTATTATGTCAAAAATTTCTGCTGTAAGGGGAAGGTGGATCCATAAAGCATTGCCTAACCCTAAATTTTTTGTCCTAATTCAGCAACAGCCTTAGAAATTGTAATAGGTCTTCATTTTAGTCCAAATACTCTTTTGTATATTCAATTTTAATACCTCTACACCTCTGTTTCTTGTTTTGTCTGTTTTTAAACAAATTTTAGTGCAATATTCTTTTGCACCATTTATTTTCTTGATATGTTCCTTAAAATCCAATCTCTGTCTTTTTTAGCTTTGCAGGAAGAACAATTTTGTCTCTTATTATATATATATATAATAGTGTATAATTTTTCTATTTATTAATACATTTAAGATTTTAATATTTATAGGGATATTATTGATAAGTTAACCCTTTAAAAAATCCTTTTTTTTTTCTAGAGAGGTTTTTTAAAATATTTTGGGTTTTGAGATTGATTAATAAAGCTAAATTACTTTAACTTATTACCTTGAAATTAATTTGATTTTAAGATCATTTTTTTATGAGAAGAATGTTTCTCACTGCCCAGAGGGAGCTATTCAAAAGTAAGGCATCTTTTGTTTTGCATTTCCTTTTATATTGCATTACAGTTTTATAAAATATAGTTTACAGATGCTAAAATTTACAAAAGGAATTAAAAATTAATTACATTTTGTATTCAAAAATTTGAGAATTTATACACAACGCTTTATATGAAATTTCAGAAAACAGGGATCAACATTTTGGGACATTGCATGCAAGTATGGTATAGAAAAGTGGTCTTCAAATTGTCTTCCATGGAACCCTGGTGTTCCACAAAGCATACCCAGGGGTTCCACGAGTCACAGTAAAAGAAACCAAGAAGAAATAATTATGTATGGAAAATGGATTTACGTTCCATATGAAGTTTATATAGTTAAAAGTATCTAAAGCTCATTCTATTCATTAAAACTGAAAATTTTATTTATATATAACAACTTTATTTTACAACACCTTTTAAACTTTTATTATACTAAAAGAATAATTACATGTTTTATCTTTTTATATACTTCCTACTAGAGATTTATATTGATTGATTGAATATTTTATTGCTTACTATCTCGGGTCTCACGAGATAATTTTGTACTCGTTAGTTAGCACAATATCTTGTAAAACTAAATAGTTTTCTAATGGAAAATGTACCTTATTGAATTTGTGGGGGAAAAACCCATAATGAAGAATAGGAAACAACTTATCCACACAGATTCGATTTTAAAATCTAAATTTAAGCAAGAACAGCTTCTAAATTTTAGGTTGAAAATTCATGCAAAATACGCAGAATTTCCACACAGCTATAAACATTTTAATACTATTCAGATAATATTGTGTTTAAGTGAAATGTATTTTTCAGCATAAGTGTGGCATAAAACAAAAAGTATAAAAACAAATTAAGCTCAGAATAAGTAATATGCGATTGCATTTAATCTCAATATACCTAGACTTCGACAGTTTGTGTGGAAAAAAAAACAAGTACAAGTTACTAAATATATAATGCATGGATAGGTGACACTTAGATCACACAAATTAATATTAGTAATGAGTAAATTATATTAAAAAATTTAATTATAATTTTTGAATAATAAGTGCAATACTTTTGGTATTTCATACAGTGCCTCAAACGTGTTGATCTACTTTAGATATTATTTTGAGATATATTCTTCGAAGCATGTGTATGGAATGGGTTTCCACTAAAGCACTTTTTAGTTCTAAGGGTTACACGAAAGCACCTTCAAGTTCTAGGTGTTCCGTGAGTTGAAAAAGTTTGAAGACCTTTCCTATAGAATATTTACTTAAACAGGTAGCAGGTGGGGCTTGTTTTTGCATGTGGGTTCAGTGTTGAAAGAAATCTTAAGTTTTCTCTGATAGCGGCCATGATTTTCTTGTAGCACACAGGTCGAAAATTGCTACTCTAAATCGAGATTTATGCAATCCAGTAAACAAAGGTCTTTTCTTTTTGTGCTTGTATACTCTGTTTACTCAACTAAGCCCTTAACGAGCCATTTAGTTTTAATTAGCCACACCCTGTTTCGAAAAAGAACGGCAGTGCTACTGTGTTTGTTTGCTGCGATAAAATTACGCAACAGACAAACTATATTTCCTCAGCGACAAAATCATCCATAAAAGCTTTGTAATTCCAGATTTTCTCACTTAAACACAAGCAATTTCTCTCTTGAATTTCCATACAATAAAAAAAAGAACTTCTAGAGCGAGTGGGTTGAAAGAAGAATCGGAAACGGGCGCGCCCACTTTCGCGATTAATATTTCTCATCACGTGACCCTAATCTACGTGTGATGAAAGTGACCCTTAATGACTCACTGTGTCCAAAATAAACATTAACCTCCCCTTTCTAGGAAGTCTGAGTTTCATAATGCCTGCACGCTATACCTGACATTATTAATTTCGGCCCGCTTCTTCTGCAGTGCAAGAGACCGGTGACTTGATGAGTCCATTCATCTTCATTACTATGCGCTCGGATTGCCCGCGTCACGGGAATTACGCAAAACTGGACATGATTGCGAACGTTTAACTTTAATTTGTGTGCCTCGCGTGAAGTCCTCGAGAGAAAAGTGGAGGAATAAAAGTAATGGATGGCAGTTTTGCGCGGCGGATATGCATGAAAACGGTGCGTTATGGAGTGAGAATTTGTCAAGATTTACTTTACAGTGGGGCTGTCGGAAAAGAGCTCCTGGAGCGTAGTGTTTTTTGAATCAAGCGTTTAGTGCTTTACACAATAAAAAAATTGGGGTAAAAGAAGTTTGAAGCAAAGTTTTTGCACAGAAATATTCGCCACCAAGCGATTATATATAAACTTAGTCAAGCTACAAGTTTTGATTAAATTATAAAGGAAATATAATTAAAAAATTTGAATTTGAAAATAAATTTTAAAATTGTATTTTATTTTTAACCCTTTAACTAATCTGCCCGTACACCGTACGGGCTACCAAAATCTGGCCACAATCAGTTTGCCCTTACGCTGTAAGAGCACTTGTATTTTCTTCTTTCTATCTTTGATTTGCATATATTTTTCATTTTTATAATGAGATGATCAGTGCTAGTGTGTTTTTAAGAGATGCATCTGTCCATGGTTCTGAAATACTTCTCATCCTGGAATTACTTTGAGGGGAAGACGGGAATTTTTCCGTGCTTGTAGAAACTTAGATTCTTGGAAATATTCCACTTAGTACAGGGATTGGCAAGGGAATGTGTAATTTGTTGTTTGTGAAGAAATGAAATTAGAAAGATAATCCAAAAAAAGCTGATATTGTCTCTATCCACATTGCAATGGAAAACTCAGTACTAAGCCATGCTTCAAATTGTGTGTGCATATATATATGCACACGCACACAAAATCCTCAACCATTTGAAAAAGCGGTACGAACATGAAATTTCTTTTTAAGTATGAGAGAAATTCCTTTAAGAGATATGTGAAACATTATTCCTAGCACGTTGAGTGTCCTTTTAAAAGCAAACATTTAAGAGCTTTTGTGTTTAAAAATTATAAAATAAAAAATAATGTGAAAACTTTAAAATTGGAAATTAAGATAAAATTCTTTAATTTAAGTATTATGCTTAACTATACACAATAAAAAAGGAGCCTTTTTTGGAACATTTTGGGCAAAAAAAATTGATCGTAGAAGTGGTTAAATTTAACATATTGCACCTTCAAATTAATCACCTTTGGTTTCACGCTGACACTTGACAAGCTGTACGGCCCTTCGGACAATTATCAACCGAATACCACACTACTTCCATGGGAATATCCATCGCTGTTTTCCATAAGGAACTTTCGAATTAGGAGGTCGTTTTTAGCAGGCCTTCGTTTCCAATACTGACCACAGTTTATCGTCGGATGGATTTAAATCCCGACTACTTGAAGGCTTATTTTTGTGCTCTGTTAAGTCCGGAACATTCTTTTTGAAACATCACTAGATCATCTGCGTGTTATGAGTAGAATCAGAGTCCTGTTGAAAACTCCATTTGTTTCAGTTCCACAGGTTTACGTTGAAAAACTTCACTATTGGCTATAAGATAGTATCTCGATAAGCTTTCACCGTGGTTTTCCCTCATTTTTCTCAAAAATGACTCTCTGAAACGCCTTCATAACTGACACTCCATGAAACTATTGCGGAACTCGGGTGATTGGCTCTCTGTACACGGACGTCTTAAGACTTATTAAGGCCCTGGGCCCTACACAGAAATAGCCCTTGGGCCCTACACAAAGGTAGGCCCCAACTATGACCCTTAAAAGTAGACAGTCGATAGCGTACCTTGTCAAATACTTGAACAAACAATAGCCCGAAAGAAAGAAATGTACATGACTTACAATAGCACAAGCCGGCTCCGACCGACTACCGCCTTTTGACTGAATGAGTAATAATGGTGTATGGTGGTAGACCTAGAACGACTGTCATCACATGTAGCCAGTTGACATATCCTCCGAAAGTCTCAATTTTTCTGAAAATACAACCGGAAATAACATTTGACTGTTGGCTAAATCGAGAACAAGAGGCCCTGAGTTCGGGCCCAGTTGACCCAGGCCTTAAGACGTCCCTGTATCTGAAAGCCTTTTTTTTCTTCTCTTTAGCTCCTTAGACATTTCTTGTGTTTACACGGTCATTCTGGTCGTTGAAAGATTGCTTAACATCAAAAATGTTTTCGTTGGCAAGCAGAATTCGTCAGGGAATGTTATGAGCACGCCACTGCAACAGTGCCTTAAACTTAAAGATCCTCTGAAGCTTTAATTCATTTGTAAAATAACGACCAGTTATTCTTCAATAAACGGTTATTATACGATCTTCATTTACTATGCGAGGCATTATATATTTTTTTACATATTCATCTGTTTAGCAAAGAGTCTTCTTTCGACGAATTTTCTCTCTCATGGTGTTACGAGAGCAGCTGTTCTTACCAAATGCTGCCGACTTCTAATGCGATCTGGAACGTTGATGGTCTCAGAAAATTTCTTAATTGCTCGATGAGGGAATTACTTTTTGATGCCTAAATGTTTAAAATCCTTATAAATTTCCAACAATTCTTCTTTGAATGCAAAAAAAAAACAAAAAAAAAACACTGCACGCTTTTTTTTTAATGTTTATTCTACTTTGTTAAAGATCTGAAATATTTGGAAAAGAAGACTACAATGCGCAAAAGACTACAATTTTTTTTTATAAAAAAATACTGCAAATGATCTTCTTCGACTAAATTTAAAACCGTCTCTACTGCATTCAAATCACAACAGATGATCTAAAACTTTTATATCAGAATTTAAGGTATGACTAGGGAATATTCCTTTTTTATTATGAATCAAATTTTAGAGATTAACTTTTGAAAAGGGAATTTCAATTTTAATAAAGCATAAAGTTAGGTTTTTTATTGGCACTCTCGGCAAATATGCTTCATCTAGTCCTCTGTCTTATACAAAAATTTTAAGTGGGAAAAACCGTTTGACTGCCATCTCGAAAACTGTTTTAAAATTCTTAATAACCTGCTTCCATTTCGATTCTTTAATGTGTGAATTCCTAACTACATATTAATTAATGAAATACATGAGTGGTTTAGTAGAAAACAATTAATAATATTTGTACACATTTTACTTTTATCTTAATACGATTTATAGCAAAAATTTGTCGCTGTTATGATACATACTTAAGAGTTACATTTATAATTACGAAAAAAGCAAGCATTTAAAAAGTTGTTAAGTCCAGTTTATCAGTAATTAACTCTTTGGTAGCCAAAATGGAAGGAAAAAAAAGAAAAGGTTTCGGTATATATAAATATAGCAGAGAATTATATTTGTACTAAAATCTCTTCAAATTATGTTTTCTGTTTGCCATAGATTTGTTTTCTGAAATCCAAATTTAATATTTTAATAATTAATAATTAATTTTAATAATTAATAATTAATTTTAATAATTAATAATTAATTTTAATAATTAATAATTTTTTAATTTTAAAATTTAATATTTTTTAGATTTTAACAAAATCATTCGATGTCAACTAAGTAATCATGTTTAAACTCTTGTTGGTTGATTTTTTTTAATTAAGAATAATTTTGCATCCCTTGCGGTTTACTTGTTGAACGTTTCATGCAATCTATTTCTACCCATCTTAAAAACTATAGTTAACTCAATCAATACGAGACATAATTTCGTACTACAATAAGATGACAGAGTCGACGTCTGAATAGGCACCCCACTCTCCACATCTATAAAACAACTTTGGTACGAATTATGAGATTTGAATTTACTATCCATCGATTACTAATATATGGTTTTCTATCTAATGCAGGATTGTGGGTTTGTAAAGCAGATCACATTGTGACGTGTCCAATTCGAGCCCTTTTACTAATACTCTTGTGGAAAAATACTTCTTTAACTGTTGTTCGAGTTTAAAACTCTCTTCCGTAGAGAGACCTTAATTTTATGCTAATTTGAGTGCTATTTTAACCCTAGAAAAGTGAGTCTTAGATTTAGTAGTTAGGCTGTTATTACAGTGAAATTTGCGAAATGACTTTCGGAAGCCGAAGTGCTCTTGATAAGAAGCTAAAGACCGAAATATTCAAGTGACCCGGGTGAGATCTGCCGAGTGCTGTTTCATCGGATCACGTCCAGTTATGTGCATAATTATTTGCCATAGGAATTAAGGTTGACTGATCCCTCGGCTTATAACCTTGCTTGATAGTAAATTGAGTGATCCGAAAAATTTTAGTTATTTTTATAACACTGTCTGTTCATTCGGAACCTAAAACTTCACTTGCGACCTAAGGGTCGTGACACATTTTCATAATTTAAAGTATCGAGATCAACTTGTTGTCATAGATGTTGCCCATGGGCAAGGGGACGTAAAATATATTATATGTTTCTTCAGAGAGTTTGGTACAAGATGCTTCCACGGAGCTACCTGAAATTAAGAAGAAAAAAATATGTGCAAACATACATTCTAATATATGCGAAAAGGAAAATTTTTTAATAAATAAAGCACTAAAATAACAGCCTTAGAGACGGAAAATAAAAGAATAGACTTTAAAAAACAATTTATAGTAGGAAAAAATGTTTCCAGACAATCTCAATTAAAAGGGTTGGGCGAATGAATGGACAATATCTTAATATTCAATCGATGGAGAAAAAAGTGAAAGGGTAAGCATTTTCAGTAGACATAAATGTTGTATGTATATCTAGAGCGGATCGACAATCTATGGCACGCGTGTCACATGTGGTACGCGGTACAATTCTCAGTGGTACTCTGTACTACTAAACAAATTTGTCAATTTTCGAGTGGATGGAAGTTGATAAATTTGTAATGGACCTTATTTGATAAACATCTTCAGAATTATGGACATTCACGGAAATACGAAAAAATTTGAAAGGTAACTCTAAAGATAAATTTTCAGCTGTTATGTAAACTATTGAATATAATTCCTGGAGAGATTTAATTGTTTAAAGAGAAAAAAATTATATGTTCTCTGCTTTCCGCTTTCGGTTCTACATATCTAAGTAAAATATCTTTCCTCACATGAAAAATATTTCGAGTCTGTTAAGAAATTGTTCAACAACTGAATGCTCAAAATCATATCAAATTGCAAGTCACAAATTATACCTCTGATTTTGCGATATAAAAGTAGAGCGTTGCAAGCACTAGGTTCGCATTAAAATTTTTATTCATCCTTTTATTATCTATAATGAAGGGAAATACTAATTTTTTAGGTTCTCTATTTCTTATTTGAAAAATGTGCTTAAAAAATACTTAATATATGTACAATTTTAATTTTTTATTTTTGTAGAAGAAATAGTTACATTTTTAATGCTGTTTAGTTTTATGTTAAGAAATAGCTTTAAACGATGCAAAATTAATATATAATAAAATTACAAATTTATAATATTGACCTCTATTCTCTAACTTTGTATACATTATCTCAGGAATCGAATTGTTAAAAAAATATCCTACTGTGTGGCACGCTGAATCATATTGGTATATTGGTTTGGCATGCCACAGCCAAAAGGTTGCCGATCCCTGATCTAGAGGTAAAAATCTAAAGAGCCTTAATTATTTAAGAAGTTGCAATGCGTGAGCCCCTTCGTGGTATATCCTTTCCATCCATCCAAATCAACATTTTGAGCTAGAATAACTCAAAGCCGCAAATGAACGTCAGTACTAAGTAGCATATAAATAGTCAGTAAAATATAGAATAGATTTCAGGTGGACAGTATCGCGACGCCAGTACTGGATGAATTATAGTTGCTATATCTTCAATTATCGCCCGGAATTATAGTCTCGTTTCACTATTAGAAGTTAATAGAAGATTTCTCTTTGGTGAGAGTTTCATAAGCTGCATCCTCTTTCAGATAAGTTACCGTTATTTTTTATATTTCATTGTGTTATATACATATCATGTAATTAGTTACAATGCTTAAATATTTAAAACTGAGTTATAATGAATATCCATTGGTTATTACTTCATGTACGACAATGCGGCGTCTCATTCACTACTGAATTGGGATCTCCCGGGAACCCCAGCAGTCAGAGAGTCTCTACCTCAACCAATATGAGGAAGAGGTATCACGACAACTTAATTAAGGTTTTTGAAATATTTTTTTTATTATGCAATCGGTGTTTGATCTAAGAATTAGCTTCATGATTGACAAGTTAGCCAACTCCTGTTCTAATATATTGTAGCCTTACCCTTTCTGGGCGAATTATGATTTCGATATTCTGTTGTCATGTGATTCGTTTTACACTTTTATTTGATAATATAAATTAAAATTCTGCTCATGTACGTTTGGCTTAGATTATGCTCATCTTTTGTATATTTCAAAAGTGAGAAAAACGCTTTATTGAATTGTACTGAGAAAGTTGAAGGTGGCTTTAGATGGAGATCAAACTGGTTGTTGACAATAATATTGAGTTTGAGCTATAAAAATATAAATGTAAGTAAAAACTCATTTGAATTTATCAATCAAACTAATTTAGGTGAGATTTTTGCTCATCGAGATGAATATAGTTACATCTAACAATCGAAAATGGCCATTACTTAAAGTTTTCTACTATAGGAACAAGATTCATGCTATGTATAAGAGAAAATATTAAAAACATTGTTCAAGACATTTTCTAAGATAAACTACATAGCTCCAGACATTTCATTCAGAAAAGTATCTTACGTATGATGAGCGTTGTCAATTTTCTCCACCATTTGCTGTTTAACTGTATAGATTGTTTCCCACCCATTCAGAAGAACGAGAAATACGGGGGAGGAGTGTACATTTCTTGCTTCAACATCTTTTGTTACACTCAAAGAAGCAGCTGTTTCTGGTATTTCTCACTCTTTTTCTTTCATTTCTCTTTCGAAATGATTTACACGGGGAAAAAGTTGGCTTTGTTAGTTGGAATTCGAAGAAATGTACTTCCATAGAAGGTTTCTAAATAGACAAAGGTATTGGAAATGTTTTTCGAAGCATGAGGCAATCAATTCCCAAAATGGAATTCTAAGATTCTTTATACCAAGTTGTGGGCAGACTTTTCCAGGGTACGGACTACTTTTAATTTTTTCAAGGTGTTGCAGTCCACCTAGTGAGGTAGGTGTAGTGAGCTAAAAGAAAGTATACAATACAGTCGGACCTTCAGTTTACAAACTTCTATTTTAAGAATTTCTCTATTTAGCGAACTTTTTGCTGGAACCAAGAACATTTCCCGATTTTCTTCGTTAAACCACCTCCAAATAGCGAAGTGCATTTTCTATTCAACGAAATTTTCTCCCGTGATTATTTTTCCCCGTATCTTTTAAAATACCGTATTTATTCAAATCTAAGCCGCACTTTTCCCCCAGTGTTATTGCTACTGAAAATCGGGCGTGGCTTAGAATTGAAGAGAAAAAAATTGGTTGAATGGGAGTATTTAGAGCAATTACATCTTCATTCATGTTATTTAAAAGTTTACAATACTTGATAAAATAATTATTCACTTCTTATTAGTTTTCCTTTTAAATTTGTTTTAATTTCGTAAAATTGGATATCGATATAAAACATTTTAGACTATTTTTCAATTTTCACAAAATCTCGTTGAGAATTTGTGAAAGAATCGATTTAGAATCGATGGCTGCTGAGATTCGGATAAATACTATATTTCTGAACTTTCTTATGATTATTAGGTCTTAGTGAAGGCGGTCACCTCAAAATGTTATGGCGATCCACCAGTCGATCGCGATCGACTTAATGCCCACCCAGGTTTTACACTGTAGTGGTCCTCGTGTAGTTCCGAAGTGTGATATTTATAAATAATCAGCTTTCTTTATATAAAAAAGTTTTTCATGATACCGTAATTCAGCTTGGCTAGACATGGAGATGAGCAACAACAGCAACACTGAACATTAATGAGCGATTTTGTTTTTTGAAACAAAAGGACACATTGGTGATGCCATTTCGTCAAAAAAGGATGTCTTTCTTACAAATGTTCCCCTAAGTCACCCCTCAAAGAGTGACTCGGGAGAAGTTGACATCACTTCATATACTGCATACACACACACATGCACGCAAACGTACAAACTACTAAAACTGACCTATTCAACTGTACAAAAGTTAGATCATTATATTAAACAGTTATAGTGTAACGAATTTTTACAATGAGGGCAAGACTTTCGGTTCGCCCTGTATATATATGTATACATTTATCATAAAATATTAAATTTTTTTATGAAAGAAATGAAAAACACTTTAACAAATTTTTATTTAGAAAATTCTATTAAAATTTATACAAATTCTTTTTATATCTCTGAAGAACCATTGAACTATGCTAGTAATTTTATAAATCAGCATATAAATTTTTTAAAAGAAATTATTTTAGATAAATTTTTAGAAAATTCTTCGAGTAACAAACAAGATAGAAGACATAAAAGAACATCTCCCGACGTATCCTATTATGCTAAGTACCAGTCTGAACCCCGTAATTAAACTAAAAATGACTTTATTTAAAGATCATTAGAAACGAAAATGCTTTCCATGAAAACAAAAGGCGGGTCCTCTTTGAAAGCGACTAATTCATTTTGAGACGCCGGAAAATTAATTGTTTCATGTTTGAGCAATTATGCTCCCCATTTTTAAAAACGGACTCGTTTAAATCTGCTCTCCTCCCCGCCCGCCCCCTTCTCTTTTTGCGCAGAATAAAACCATTCCCGAAGCCACCCCCTCCTGCCCTACCGCTTCAAAAAATATCCCTCGATTAGTTTCGACTTTCCTCCTTTTCATGTTTCCACTGAAAAAGAACTTGAAAAGTTCATTATGCAATTGCCTCATTAGTAATAGGGAGGTTCGTTTTCGGAAGGTACCTTCTTTTCATTATTATTTTTTTTTCATTATTATTTCTTCTTATTATTATTCGTTCCTCAAAGTCGTACTTCTTCACTTCTTTTCCTTTTCTACCTTCTTTTGTTCGATAGGAAAAGAACGATCGAACGAGGAGGTGGAGGGAGGGTACGAATAAATGTATTCGTAAAAAGAATGAAAGAGAAAAAGTTGAAATATGTTCGTTCTGAATACCCGATTGCTCCCCTCCCTGACTACCATTGGCCAGAATAATCCTCCGCTTTTCGCGGTTATTAAGCCAAGCTCGGCTAATTAATTTTAACGAGACTGAAAAGTTGGTTTCCCTCCCTCCTGCGTTCGAAAGGTCCCTAAGCCCCCCCTACACGATCGTTTTCAGCAAAAACGGAAGCAGCAAAAGTACCCCTCCACTCTGTTTGGTGAGCTCTGATTCCTGGCAGAACAAAAGGAAATTGTTCTTCGGTTTCTAAATAAAACAAAAGAGGAGAGGAAACAGGTAAAAGAGCGAAGAACGAGAACGATCCCTGATTAAAAATTATCCGGCATTGTAGAAATCCAAGAGGGAATCTTTTGACTGTCATTACGGCCTTTTTCCGTAAAAAAAAAGAAAAGGGAAAGTTATGGATTCTCTGTCATGAGATACGTGGATCGTTCGGTCCTTTTGAAAACGAAAAGCTTTGTGGTGCAATTTTTCCCGAATGGTTTCTGAATGAGTGTAGTAACAAATTTTAAAGAGATTTGGAACTTGATTTGCGTATTTTAATATCTCTTTGTGGAAGCGTTAATTATTTTTCTGCAGAGAAGGAAATAACCGATTGTTTCAATCATGTGTTATGAAAGCTTTTCATTACTTCGTAATTCATTAAGTATTATACTCAAAAGGCACAATCGTCCTTTATAGAGAGCTGCATCAATGAAGGATCGTGTTTTATTTTTGAAAAATTGTCCCAATTTGTGGTAATGAACTCGATTTATAAAATGTTTAACGTAATAAATATGAAAAGAAATTAATATAATGTTATCCGTCAAAGAGTTAGTTACATTAAAAGGGGACATGGTACGATTTAAGCAAAAAATTTTAATTTAAGGATTTTCAAAATTGTTTTGGTTGTCTCCTATGTGTGTTTACTATGTAAAACAGATTTTGTGCTCAAAATTTCATAAAAAGCTAGCCATTTAATTTTTTAAGGAAAAAACTTAAAATTTGTGAAGTGATTTTAAAATGCTACTCCTCCTACAAAAATTTACATATATGCATGAAATTAAATTTACAAGTATATCAAGCTATGCATAACAAAAGTTGGTATGGGTTTTTGCGATAACATGATTGGTATTTGTACAATACTTCTTTTTATGAATGCTTATTGAAAATTTCTTAAAAAATTAACAAATTCTGAGTTCAATTATCTGTAAAAAAATAAGTGTTGCTTTGATTCATAAATGCATATCAACTTTTGTTACATGTACTATTAGCAATAGGTAAAACAAATCTCAAAACATTAGGCATAATAGAAAAAACATCTTAGCATTTTAAATGAAGACAAACTAGTTATTTTATCTTTCCGAGATAAGTAAGTTTAAAGTTTTGATTTGAAATTGGAATGTGAATAAAAACAAACGTAAAAGTTATCATAATTCTGTGTTTTTTAAGTTTAGAGCTTTCAAATTTTATCAGGTTACAGAGAAAAGTATATAAAAAATAATTTAAGCTTAAAAAATTAAATTTGATTTTTTGACCGATTTTTGTCGATTAAATCGTACTGTGTCCCCTTAAGCCTTAAAAAATAAAGTGGATTTTGAAAACATGTTGATAGATTATGGCTATACACATCACACATTTAAAAAAAAATTTGGAAAAAAAATCTTAAGTAAGATTTTACACAAACGCCTTAGTCTTACCTAAATGTAAAGAATATTTAACCTTTTATCTTTCACATTATTTGGTTATTACATTAAAGATAATTTATTTTAATTTTGTTATTTTAAATAAGAAATTAGCTTATATAGAGTATTTTATATTACTATTTACTTATTGTATAAGATTCTACCATCTCTCTCTCTCGAAAATGCGTGAACGTAGCTCTAATTATAATTTTTTTTTATTTTCTCCTTTTTTTATAGCTGTGTCAAATAGTATCTAATAAAATGAATAGTATAATTGCTGAGAATATGTTAATATATTTAAAGATTTATTTTATAGTAGGAAGCAGACGATACTGGTTGAAAATAAATTCGGTTAAATCTTTGTTATTCGGAGTTCTTGTTTGTAGAATGGCAACAAATAAGATATATCGTTTGGGCTTAGAATATTGTGTTTATTGAATTTCTGTTTTGGAATTGAATCGCGAAACAGAAATGGAAGAAATACGTTCACAAGTACTCTGAAGTCAATGATGAATAAATTGTTATTTCATTCTTTTGGAAATAATCTTCGTAGTTATAATTTTTATGTAAATATCTAAATTATTTTACGAGTTTTTAATTAAAGACTACTTTTAAAAAATGAAAAAATTGGTGATTGCTTATAAATTTTTCTTCCTGAAAGGTAAGAAATTCGATAATTTTTAAAAGGCTTAGTAATAACAAGATTTTTCTTATATGTTCTCTTTATAATTTTTTTTAAAAAAAAACTTGTGAACTAAATATTTATTTGTGTAAAATAGCTAATTTTAAATAAAAAAATTTTAAATAATTTCCGCAACCGAAAGGGGGGGAAGAGAAAATCTAACAATTTTTCCTTATAAGTATTTTGATAGTAACCAGTCATTAGGCAGAAATTTACTTAGAAATTCTATAGTTTTAACATTGTCCTCACGAATTTGAAATGACCGGTTCATTGAATCTTTAATAGAGATCTAGCCTTTTACGGAAGAAAGCTACGGAAAAATGATTATAAGTCATTCAGAGTAACAAAAACAAACAAAAAGAAATGTTTAACTACGGGCGCATAAAAAAAATCTCTAAGATATTTAAATTAATATAGAAAAGGGAAGCTGAACTGCATAAAAAATTACTTATGCAACTAAAAAACACTACTAAATTCACTCTTTGAAAAAGTTAAACTTCTTTTTTTTATCATAAAAGAAAATCATTTTGGACAAAATAAAATGTATTTTCTATGTATATGATGTCGTGACAATAGTGCTAATGAGTTTTGTTGCAGTGCTATGCGATGAATATGTTAAAATGTAATAGAAATGGGGGAAAATATACGTGAGTTAAACATTGATTTAAATAAAAAGTGCTATGTTTTTTCTGTTATTATAAAACAGTTTCCTTTTATCATCATTAATAATTTTACATGTATTCAAAGATAAATTACGCAGGTCGTAAATGAATGTTATTTTTGACTCAAATTTACTAGTTTGAATATAAATAATGTTCTATATTATCTGAATTTAGTTAAAAACTTTGCATACTTAATAGATTAATAATTATCAGGTGGCAAAAAAATTATAACCTTTTTTTTATCGTAGCTTATATTGTGAAGGATGGTCTACTCCATCCCTCAGTATAGGAGAGTTAGAAGGAAAGTTAGCCTTTTAGTCAAAACAAGCGCAATTTATTTACAAGTTTCAACAACTTAACAAACCTGAACAACCCAAGATTAGGAAAAGCTCCTTAAACTAATTATGGGTGCAAAAGCGAGGAAGACGATACAAGTAATATTTAATTAGAAATTTAATCCCTTACTTCAGTAATGTCTTAGCTATACACATTCCAGATAATCTAAAATGTGTCTAAGTTTTTCTACTTCAAGCCGACGATAATCCAAATTAAATATCTATTTGACAAATCGTCAATCTTAAATACTAAGCAAATAATCTACGGAACACTCTCGCCTAGATTTCTATTTCTTAATGTTAATCACTCAGTGCTATCATTTAGCTTCTAGCATATCTCTCTGGAACCTGAAAGTTTATGTTTAAATATAACCCTTGATTTGTGCATAAGTCACACCTTCTTCTTCTTCGGGAGAAAGTTTTCAATAGAATAATATTTAAAGAAAGAGTTTCAAAAAGAGGATTATTAGTAGGAGGTACGCGAATAGACCCCTTACAATATAACAATAGGAATACAGCACATCTTAAAAGTTACCATCTGTTTTTTTATTTTTGTTAAATTTTAGATAAGAATATTTTTACGGATTGGGTTTTTTGAAAGTTTTTTTATGCATAAGATGTATTTTGTTAGTTAATTTGAAAAAGTAAAATTTACTTTTGAAAATTCAAATACATTAAACAAAAGATCAGTTTGAAGGTGAAATATTTAAGAGAAAATCAAAATGCTTCAGGAGAAAAGGTCCTCAATAATAGTAAAAGAATTGAATAAAATATATAATAAAAAGAATCACGAATGGAATACGTGTATAAAGAATTCAGATAAAGATCATACTTTTAGGAATAAATTTCAAAAAAGTTTCAAGCCGGAGGAGGCATATTTTTTACAGAACACCACATCGCGGTGGTATTTGGATCCTGTTCGCACAATAGGCTTACATAAACACAACCCCCATTCACACAAATCACAGAGAATCCTGATAGACTGACATGACTCTAGTTCTCTAGTACTTCGTTAAATTAAATAACCATGAATATTTTCGTACTGTACTTATTAGGGTAGATCGAATTTTCTTTTTCAGAATTTCAAAACCTACCTAATTGGAAAAGATGTTCTATAGTATATAGATGGAGAAAATTAAAAAAATAAATAATAAATAAATTCATTTCTAAGTTAAGTACTTACACAAGGCGAATTAAGTTTACGTATTTCAAATTCTTTTCTGATAGAGTATTTTTTGTTTTAAAACGAAACATGCATTTTTTAGAAATTTTTGACGTTTATTGCGATGAGAGGACGCATACAAAATAGCTACAAGAAAAAAAAACTTATCAGGTACATTTAACAGATTTTTTTAATATTAAATTTAAAGAAAAACACAACCTATAACTTCGAAATCACAGGGCTTGATAAAGCGAAAGACGGATAAAAGCTTGGATTGGACTGATTTGATGGTACTGGGAAAGAAAGCTTGATTATGTGGTGTAAATATAAATGTGTGTAAAATGTTGTTTAAATATAAATGTGCTATGTGTAAATTGCATTATTCAGTATTCAATACTCACTTATCAGTAATCACTTCTGGTTCTTTATATAGTAGAAAAATAATTATTTAGGGTCTAAAATCATCTAATCAAAATTAAGTTGTTTTTTTTGTTCTTTCGAAAACTCAACTTTTTTGTGGCAACATAAAATTTTATAATTATTTTTCTCCTAATCTCCATACCATTGATCAGTGGTCTTCAAACTTTTTCGACTCATGGAACCCTAATTACTAAAAAGTGTTTTCGGAGAACCCTTTCCACTTTTAGGTGAATACAGTCAAACCTTTATATAACGAAGTCGCTAAAACCCGAAAAAAAGTTCGTTATATGGAAAATTCGTTATATACAGGTTCATCTTTCAATTTTCTTTATATACCAGATAAAAAAAATTTTAAACTTATTAACACTTTTTAATAAAAAAGTTATTATTCACATCTTTTTGTAAATTAATATGTGTTCATTTTATACATCTTACCTATCAAAAGAAAGAAAGAAAGAAAAACTACAGGGAAAATTTCTTGACGTCTTTATCCACTTCCTGAAGAATTGAATTTTTTCTTTGATGCTCAAGCACTTACATTTAGACATTTTTGAGCCACAAGAAATGAAGTTACCAGTACGACTGATCAACACTACAAATGAAAAGAGACTACTTTAAGGACACAGGGACACGCGACAACTTCACTGAGGGTGAAAGGGGATATCGAAAACGTTTCCAGTGAACTGGGCACTTCTTGGATGAAACGCCCAGAATTATATTGCTCTCGCCGAGTTGAGCATCTAATAAAACCAGTTCAAAATTTACGACCACCATGAATTGAGTCGAATGCCCAGAAATACTTTAAAAATGGGGATAAAAAATATTGAATCACAAGAGGAAAAGTTCGTTACATAGAAAATCGCTATTGGGAGGTTATTTTACGAAGAATATCGTGAAATGTGCTCTTTGTTCTAGGAAAAAGTTCGCTATATAGAAATATTCGCAATATAGAAGTTCATAATATGGAGGTTCGACTGTATATCAAAAATCATATTTAAAGTAGAATCTGAATAACAAATCAAAGCAGTGTTTCCCAACTCGGGAAACATTGATTTAGAGATACTCGTCTAATCATACAAACTCTACAGAGAATGTGAATTTTTTGCTTAAGCGTTTATAATTTTCTTTTCTATTTTTTTATTTTGACTCGCCGAGCCCCTGGATATGGCTAGTTGAACTCCAGGGTTCTGTAGAACACTGTTTAAAGATCACTGCCATAGAACATCTTTTCCACATAGGTAAATTCCAATTATTAATAAATTTTTCTCCATATGACCTCAATCCACAACAATACTTATGTAATAAAATGCGTTAAAAATTGTGAATAAAATAAAAATACTCTTCTGTATTTACTTTTTTAAATTCCGCAAGAGATTTCAGAAAATATTTCTATTTCAACTTCAATAATTCATATTTTTAGGTTTTCAGATCATTAAGAAATATAATAATACCTCGACTTGCGCGAACCCGGAGCTACGCGATTTTCAAATCTCGTTGATTCGTCTTTTGTTTGAGGGGAAAAAATTGGTAAATGTAATTGAAGATGTCGATCTTGCTAGGCAAATAAATTTAAAAGTGGATAGTGATGACGTTCAAGAACTGCTGGATTCCTACAATCAGGAGCTGACAATTGATGAGCTCATAGGAATGCATGAGCAAGAGCAAAAAGACATTGAAGAATTTGTCTTTTGACCAAGTTCAATAACAATATCGAATGACGGTTGGAGATTCGACAGAAGGCCTTAGAGTTTAATTGAAAAAGAGTAACGAATTTTTGAAAATATAGACTCCAACGATGAACATATTTTTTCAACAGTAAAGGAATAAAAATTTATTAGTATGTACGAGAAAATTTTGAGGGAGAAAAAAAATCTATGAACCGGCAGACTACTTTGTAAGATTTTATCAACCTTCTACAACAAAATAATTTCAGTTTGCGATTTTATATAGTTGTGTTATCTAATATTTTACTACCCCCCCCCCCCTAAATTACAACTCTCTTTCGTCTCCGGCCCCAACTAAAAATAATTTATATGTATTTATTGAGATAAGAAATCATACACCGACTTAAGCGATTATAACTCAGTCCCGTTTATCGTGTAAGTTCGGCGTATCATTGTATTTAGAAACAATTTAAGAAATTCGAAGAAAATTGTAATTCTTGAGCAGGAGTCGCCAAATTATAGACAGAAGAGCCAAAAGTCTAAAAAAAAGAGAGAGCCTATCAAAGAGCCTAAACTATTTATATACGCACGCCGGTGAGGAAGAGGGCTCTCTGGTAGCTGTTTCTGTCATGATTCGTGCACCAATCAATATATTTTTAAATTATATTTCAATATAATTTTATCCAAAGAATTGTTTTACGTATCTTCCACACACACAAAAAAAGAATTTTAGAAAATACTTTTATTTTTGTGGCTTAATACAAGAACAACCACAGTGAAAATTAAATAGTGTTTTTTTATCCAATGGAGCTGCGGATGGGTATTTTTACTATTGCAGACCTAGTACATCCACAGGAGCTGGTATCACTCTTTAGTGTGCCACCATACAGGGCGGATACCAATCGCCGCAGGTAATTTTGACGCCCAGTTTCCTCCATAGAAAGAGGAACCTAAACTCTGACGATGCGAACTTGTACTTGGATTTATTTTGCCAAGCCAAACAGACACTCTAGGGATCTTTTACATGCCGTATAATCATACGACATGGCCGCTGTCGATTTTCTGCATCACGAAAATCCATCGACCTGGGCCGTGGTCGAACCCGCAACCTTGGGTGCAGAAGGCCAGTGACAAACCAACCACGCCATCCAGCCGGCAATTTCATAATGTTATGAACTTAAACTTCAAGCTTCAAAGATATTCTTCACGAGTAACAACTCCCCGCTCATACATTGTTCTCGAATTTTATGTTTATATTAATAATTAAAATTGATTTTCGTTGTTCTTGCAAACAAAAGTCTTTTCAATACCGTTTTTTTATTAATATTAAAGCTTGTCATAATATCCGGAATATGTTTTAGTTACTTCTGTTGGCTGTTTTAGTGTATTTCTTGTCCAAAACCACGAGTGCTCCGAACTTATTTATGTAACTAAGCAAACGATGCTGGAAATAACGTTAAAGTATGTCTTCACATGGCAGGAGTTTTACAAATAAATTTGACTTTTACTGCTCCTTAGAGGTAATTGTAATACTTTCATCGAGTCTCAATAAAATTAGTTAAAGAAAAATAATCAATAATACAGAAATAGCAATTTTAAATGACTATCATAAGCTAATTAAATATTTCAATATACACTGGTGTCCAAAAGTTAGGCATAATTGATAATTATGTGAATAAAGAAGGAACTGTAAATCAGAATGGCGGGAAGCGTGATATGCGAGTGTAAAATGGTTATAAAATAAGGAAGCAAATCAAAAGAATGATAATAATTCATTTTACTATCCAAAGTAGCAGTTTGAAAGAAAACTGAGCATGGCAAGGATTCACGCTTTAAAGAAAAGATTAAATAAAATACTGATGCTGCAGTTTAATAAGGCACGTGGTCACCTCTGACAGCCAGGCACGCTGCACAGCGATTTACCATACTTGCTATGAGATGAATGAGTTGTGGGTTCAAACGGTTCCAAGTACCTTGGAGAGCTCTCTTCAGTTCTGTAACGGAGCTGGGTGGGTGCGAAATGGCTGCAATTTGTCTCCCGAGCATATCCCATACATGCTAGATAGAATTTAAATCAGGGGAGCTCGCAGGACACGACATGCGCTGGATGTTTTCCGTTTCAAGGAAGTCATCAATCAGCACCGCTCGGTGACATGGTGCATTATCATCCATGAATATGAAGTCAGGACCGACAGCATCCCGAAACAAGCGAACATAAGGCTCAAGAACTTCGTCTCTGTATCTTTGAGCAGTCACACACCCCGTGACAAAGAATTGGAGGTCTATGCGGCCGTCCATCATGATGCCTGCCCATACCATTACTCCCCTTGATGGAAAATGATGTCTTTCCGTTATTTTTCTTGGTTCAAAACGTGTTCCACGTTCTCTCCATATCGTTACCCGCCGAGAATCACTACTCAGACTAAACCGGTACTCGTCACTGAACATCACATTGGCCCACTCTTTCACACTCCATTGTTGATATTTCAAACTCCAGTTCAAACGAGCATGTTTATGCGCAGACGTGAGGGGAATGCAAACTGCTGGTCTTCTGGCATACAGGCCAGCATGATTGAGTCTCCTGTAAACAGTTTGTCTCGAAATTCGTATTCCTGTGGCGACTGTGAGCGCCGAACCCAGTTCTCTGCCCCTCTGACATTGCGCACTTATTACCAGAAATCGGTCTTGGCGAGGGGTTGTGACTCTTGGTCGACCTGATACTAGTTGTCGGGTAACATCTCCCGTTCTTTGAAACCTCTGCCACAGTCTTGAGATCACAGACTGCTCCACATTCAGAATTCGAGACACTTCGGTTTGTGATCGTGAGGCTTCCAGCATTCCAACGATTCTTCCTTTCGTAAACATGTCCATTTGGCGTCTTTGGGCCGTCATTCACCTTGTTTGATGGTTAACAATGTTCCTTCGCACAGCAGTTGTACGAAACTTGTCTGAACTGCCTATGCTGCGTGAATCGGTTTCTCCGCGTTCCGACATGCGCCGGTGTTTCGCGCAGGACGTAGTCGACTGAAAAGTTTTGCATAAACCCAATTTTTCTTCTTCACCCAATTAATATCCGCAAGAAATTTGGAATAATTTTACGAATAATTACTCCATGTTTTTCGCATTTTACGATTTATGCTTAACTTTTGGACACCAGTGTATATGTAAATACTTGCAATTTTTTCACTGAATAATTATAAAGGAGAAAAAGAAAGGGAAACAATTTTTTAGTAGGCACAATCATATGTTAGGATAATTTATAGAGGCAGAAGAGACTAAAGAGTCGCATGCAGCTTTCTGACCGTCTGAAAAAAAATCATTTTAAAAAAATATTTTATTTTTCTCTTTAAGGTATTCGACTACGTTCGGAACCGTGATTTAAAAAAGGCTTATAAATGGATAATTTTCATGATATTTAGTATCACTTGTATTAGGGAATACATGTTTAAAATTGTTTTAAGAATATTATTAAAATAAAAAATTATTTAAATGCAATATTTGGGCAAAAAATGAACTTAGAATTACCTATTTTCAAAACATTCTCCTTTTATGAAAAATGCTTCGATAATAATAATAATAATTTGCTTATATAAAGCAAGGCTTTCTCCAGAGGGCCTGAACTGGGATTTTTGTAAAATTCACTTTAATTTTAGAGTTACTACCAATTAAAATAATTATCAGTGTTTTTTTTTCTTAAAATTTCTCCACTCTGTAGTATTAAAATATGGACTTCTATTCTATTCTATAAGTTATATATTTCAAAAATCTTAGTTCAGGCTCCGTACAGAGGTCTGAGCTATATATAGGCTGAATATTATTACTATAGAGGCATTTTCCATAAAAGGAGAAGGTTTTCAAAATATGTAATTCTATGTCCATTTTTTTGCCAAAATATTGCATCTAAATAATTTTCTGTAGTAATATTCTCAAAACAATTTTATACATGTATTCTAAACTAAATGACACTAAATATCATAAATATTCTCTATTTATGCGCTTTTGCGAAATAGAAATTCCGAACGTAGTCGGGTACCTTAAAAGCCCTTTTTATTATTCGATTTGATGTATAGTCTAGGTTTGAGTAAGAAAATAGAAATTCCATAGGATTAAAAATACTTTTAAATACTGAAGGTAGATTGCAGTCTTATTACGTAACAAGAAGTCCAATATGCTTAAGATATATTTCATATTTCATTTAAAATGCATAAATCAAAACTTCCAAACTATGTAACAGTCAGAAATATCTCTTTTCTGTTCTCCACGCGGATTGAACGAAATTCCAATTGCATCTATTATTTTATTACATCTCCTACAAAATGGCAACGAGAACAACCCTCCAACTGACTTTCGATTAAATCTGCAATCGAGAATGCGCCCGAGCATAACATTAAAGCAATTCGTCGGAGACGCTTCTCCGGCTGTAATTATGTCATTTGAACAGTCGTGTGTTTGGAATCGGTTATTGAAATGGCAGCCTCATCTGAACTAATCACTTCTGGAGAGCTTACGTTTCAGTTTTAAAATTGCTCTCGCTGCGATGAATTCCCCAGTCAAAGGTCCTTCCCCCCTAACTTGGAACTTAGTAAGTTGAGCTGGGAGCAAAGGTATGACATTCCTAAGCTATATTAAAAATGGAGTTGGACTTAATATAGTTTTGCATGTTGCTTCTTTCGACCGGTGAATCTGTAATTAAAGAGGCGATTGTCGCACATTATTGTCTTCACCGTGCGTTGTCGTCTTTTCTATAATGGAGGCGAAATGGAATTGTTCTAAATTTAGATATGTCGTCCACTGTTATTCGATATGCCGTAAAGTTCGCATTTCTTTTTTCAGTTTATTACGGATGTGTTTTTTTTAAAGTACAGTCGTTTAATTCGGTTAACTTACAAACATTTAAAATTAATTCCCGATTATTCATTATACCGCAGTCCAAAAAAAAGTATAAGCACATACCTTTCATAAATTCTATCATTTATTTAATTTATCCAACGCCCTGCTTGAATTCTTGACCATTTGATGCCGGGCCCCCCCAGCACCGACTGACGATGTCGTCAGTCTGGTATTCATCGAGTCCAGCGCATTGAAGAAGGTGGTCCATCAGTAGCACACACAGGAATTTTTCAAGGGATGGAAGGTGTCAGTGTCGAAAGTCCACTACTCTCTTATCATACTCCAATACGCCGCCGAACATATTCTTTTGACTTTGTCGATTTTGGGGATAAAAAAACAGTAAAAATATTAATTATTGAATGAATAATTAGCATTAATTAGTAAAATTAATTATTAATTACAAATACTTAATTAAATTTTACGTACTATATACATTCTGGCATGGCCACAGAATGGCAGGCCTCGTCAGCAGCCAGGCCAAGAGCCGGTGGAGTTTAAAAATTCTATAAGCAACTAAAACTGTTTATACACTGCTGTTTGTAAAAAATGCAACCCCATAAAGGAATCATCAGAATTAAATGAACTTTGCAGCAAATATCAATTATACGATGCTACGTAAAATAGTAAAGTTTCAGAGCCACCGCGCATGCGTGATTGCGTAGTGCCGTCTGAACTGATGCTGAAAGCATATAAATAGAGGGTGGAGGTGTGCCGTTGAAAATAGTTAATGATTATTTGGTAGTGGTGAACGTTTAGTGAGACCTAGGTATGCCTCCACGACGAAATAAGGAGAAATTCCAACAACTTATGGAGTTTGAACGGGGGGGGGGGATTATCGGCCTTTGAGAAGGAGTATTTTCCTATCGTGTAATAGGAGCCCGTGTGCAGCGGAACAGTTCCACAGTGATGCGAGTTTGGAAGCAGTGGAACGACGAGCACCGAACAACTCGAAAAACTGGCAATGGACGACGGAAGGTGACGTCAGCGCATGACGATAGACACCTGCTCCGTGAATGATCGAACAGCTTCCTACAGGCAGTTGGCAGCATGTTGATCTACTGCTACAGGAGTACTAATGTCGGTTTCGCAATTCATCGAAGTCTGCTGCACCGTGGTTTGCGTGCAAGGGTGCCTTTATTCAGGATCCCCCTCACGGCAAACCATCAATGGCTGTGTCTGCAATGAGCTCATGAGCACAGAGCCTGGCAAGCTGATTGGCACCAAGTTGTCTTTTCAAATAAATCACGCTTCAATTTGTGAGACCATGATGGCCGCATTCGTGTTAGACGCTATGCCGGTGAACGCTGCCTTCCAGAGTGCGTCATCAAACGACATAGTGATCTAACACCAGGAGTTATGGTTTGGTGTGCGATTTTGTATCATGGAAGATCCAATTTGTTACGAATTGAGGGTAATCTGAATAGCAACCGGTACGCCCTTTAATTGCTACAGCCCGGAGTCGTTCCCTTCCTTAAAGGCATCTCTGGAGCTATCTTTCAGCAGGATAATGTACGCCCACATGTTGCAAAGACTGTTCGAAACTTCTGTTCAGCCCAACAAGTGCAACTTCTTCCTTGGCCTGCTTATTCACCGGATATGTCGCCTATTGAGCACGTGTGGGATTTGATTGATCGGCATCTCGCTCGTGATCCGCGTCCTGCAGCTTCAAAAGACGAACTTTTGCTGCGCATACAAACAATATGGAATTCTCTTCCACAAGCAGACATTTAAAATCTGTTTGACTCCATGCCCCGTCGTGTAACAGCACTTATTGCATCGCGTGGTGGCTACACCAAATACTGATTTCTCTGACACTTAATATTTTTTTTTTTTTTTGCTTTGAAAATTCCGTCATTTATTTGTACTAATATAAGTCGCTTGTGCATTAAATTTCATTTAATTCTGACGATTCCTTCATGGTGTTGCCTTTTTTACAAACAGCAGTATAAATTCTATAATAAGAAACTATACAAAAAAAAAATGCCATTGTTAGAAATTACACACTTTATATTCAGCGGCTGAAAATTCTATTAGCGATTAATCAAGCACCAGTTAATTTGAAGTTTTAGAATATTGACTAATAGCTTTGTACCAAAAATGACCACCCCAAAAAGTTAAAGAACCTCTGCTTTAAGATGTTTAACAAATATAAATAAAAATTATACGCAGTCAAACTTGAATTTTTTTTCTTGCCCTATCAACTCGGTAACTACTGTTTCTCACAAAACCGTTAGAATATCAGGAAATTAATATTAGAACTGTCGCCAACCTGGCAAAGCAAAAATTTTTAGAAGTTACATTTGGTGAGCGCATCATATTTTTGCAGCTAAGCAGATACGATTCTATCAATTATTTGGAATCTAGGGTTCATAATAATTAGAATATTTGAATAATAAGTAATGTTATTTGAAATTTACCTCCGTTACATTTTAAAGGAATAAAATACTAAAAAGAAATGTTCCCTTGATATAATATACATTTAAAATTAAGTTAATTTGTGTGTGTGTGTGAAAGCAGGCATAAATTTAAGAGAAAAAACTGAACTGTGTAATTGACTGATCAGTTTATTAATAGCCCTTCTGGTAGCTAAAATTCAGAAGATAAAATTAAATATTAATGCAACACAACGACTAAATTTTAAATCACTTTCTTCGCCGTAGCATTTGACGTGACATTATTCGACAGAGTGAAAACCCTCTGCACAAACATACAAGGAGAAACACAGTCAGTGACGGATTGAACGACATGGAGGCCCCTAGGTAGTCGAATTCTCGGGCTCTGTAGCCTGTTTTTGGAGCACTAACAGAAAACAGAACACACACTTGTGGGCCCCTAAAAAGCGCGGGGCCCATAGGCAATTGCCTACTCCGCCTAATGAGTAATGCGGCACTGTAAGAATTAAATAGAAATTACAATAAAATAATAAGAAGGAAATTAAAGTCAGTCAGACAGGAGAGCTTATAGCTGTTCTCTAGCATTTTAATATGCATCATAAAGACTTCCGATGACCGTTGGACATGCTCCAAGATGTTTAGCGTCCATTACCTGATCACTTTTGCAGTTTGAGGAAGGAAGCGTTTCGAATTTGTTTATATAACCAGCAAGACAGTCATGACCGTTTTCAAACTTCAAGGCAACAACTGCGTACGTCTTGGATACTTATATTTTTTCAACTGTTTCCGTTCAAATTTTACCTTTAATTGTTCAAAAGGCTTATTTGATAGCCTTATTCAAAACATTTTTAATTATTCTTTTTCTGAAACATGAGGACCGTAACGAAGTTAATCGAATATTCAAACTTTGTTCCCTGAGTTTTACCGTTGAATATAAATATAATTTTTTTTAAAAAATTCGTTATTTTAGACAACTTGACCTTTTTTTTTTCTTTTCTTTTCTTCAAAATAATTTTTTAAACCTTTAAATTTTTTAAATACATGCAAAGCTTGCTGACAAAGACAACCTATAACAATTCAATTCCAGATAACAGAAAGAGAGAGAAAAAACTCGTGTCATCTTTCTAGAAACACGATCCCTTACTTCATTTCAACTCTATCATGAGATCACTCGCGTCTACTGGATGACACAGCCCATAACATGCAACAACAAAGCACAACGAAAGTCGGTACGGTGAATCTTCTGTCATAACCATCTTTTTTGTGTGTCACAACCTCTCCCATATCACCCCAGCACCCATCGCGTCTTCAGCGAAGCATATAATCGCATACAGGGTGGCCGAACGGAAGAACTAATTGTATTACGCTTCACAATGGAGTATTTTTCTTACCCATTTACTAGAGGCACGGCCTCTCTAATTCGACCTATTAGGCCGCCTAATGGGGAGGGATTCACGGATAAGCCATTCAAAGACCTAGTCCACCTGGCTGGGAGGTCGAGACTTTCTGAAAGGGGGAACATTCGAATTTGGTGTGTAGCTGTTATGTCTACACAGAACCATGGGTGAACTATGACTGTAAAAAGGTTTTTTTTAAAGAAAAGTAAGCCAAATTTGGCGAGTAATCGCTATCTACCTTATATTACGCGCAAATTTTGGCTACTAAGATGATAATCACATTTCTTTGAGGTCTTGGAAGAATTCTGATTCGCGTAGAAATTTGAACAAAGTCATTAAAATAATTCGATCATGAGAGAAATTAAATATAACTCAGTTACCCAAGCTCGGTTTGGGCCCGAAGTTTTCGAGATGAAACACTCAGATTTATGAGTTCCAAAACATAAATAAGGCTCAAGTAAATATTAAAGGAGCTCTTGATAAATACAGAGTTCACTTAAATAATAAATAAAGAATATTCAGTATTTTCGGAAAATGACAAAATATTTCATAAGCAAAAACATTGTATTTCAGAAGGTCTTTCTAAATAATTTCTTCAGACAAAAAAATTTGCTAACATTTAATGCGATATAAAAAGTTTTTTTTTTTCAAAAAAAAAAATAATAATAGTTTACCTTGTTAGTATTTATTATGGCTATGAACAATATTTAGAAATTATAATAATCATAATATAAAGTTTAAATGTAAATAATTTTGGAAAAATAGTATTTAATGAATGAATTAAAGAATTAAATATTGCTTGTCATAAAAAAAAAGCAAACATGTTACATATGTATTACTGATGCTGATTTAGTTCACTTTCAAATTGAATATTTTAGATTTCTTTATTATTCACTTGCATTTTCTTTTTTCCTTTCAATTTATATATTTTTCGCTATTTATTTTGTCATTAATGAGTTTTTTTTAAAAAAAAAAAATTTACTTGTATCAGTTTAGTGCAATTTAAAAAGCTTTCAAAAATTAAACATTACATTTCTTTCTTACAAAAATGAATTAAATGTTACTCATGTAATGTTTATAATCATTCAGTCTGTTTTTGGAAGGGATTTTTCTTTAAATAAAACTCCCCATCCCTTTAATTAAAAATTTATTCGAAAAATGCATTTGGGAAACAAGTAATATATATAAAAAATTAAGTCCATTCCTACTTAGGCCAACAAAGAAAATTTTTTATTTTAGTTACTTTTTTAAAATAGTTACAATTAGTATATAAATTTATATATATATATACAACTGACAGAATCAAAATATATTAAGTAACAAAATAGAAAGCGATTTCCCTTGCAATTTTCCATTTTCCTTTCTATATAGGGTGTTGGACTATTTTTTTTTTGTTGGTTATATTTATTCATTAATTAAATTTAATTATTCTAATAAAATAGCATAGTAAAAAAGAAATCACATTCTCATAAATTAGGCCATTCCAGGCGGGATTCGAGCCCACGATCTTTGGATTAGAAGACCAATACGCTATCCATTGTGCTACAGGGATGCAACAAACAACTTTCCTTTCTATGTATGTTATTGTACTATTATTTTTGCGAGTTATTACTTATTTATCTTTTAAATTTAATTAATGAATTAATATTTAAAAAAAACTGTATTAACATCAAGTGTCTTGGACTACAAGTTTTTAAAAAAAAAATGTATTTGAACTGGAATGGATGAATAGAAAGTATTTTATTAACGATTGAAAATTTGAACAAGATATATATATATATATATATATATATATAGGGAGAGAGGGAGTTAATAGTAGGAATTGAAATGATGTCTTAATATCTCCAATTTATCACCTTATTGGTATATATTTTTTTTTATAATATCGAGTGAGCAAATATTTGCCATGAATTGAAACTTTTTTAATGAAATTAATCAAAGAATTACTCTCTTAGGTTTTTCTATAGAGTTGCATATTTTTATTAGTTATTATTTATATAAACCGCATGTTAGAGATGTTATGTTCTTCAATTAAATAAGAACAGTAGAAAATAAAGAAAAGATTTGTGTGAGTGAAAAATGTTAAGCAATAAAGAAAAGACAGAAATGGTGTTGAAATGAAAATTTTGTGCTCTGTATATAACTACGATAAATAACAAACTATCTAGCTCAATTCATAGGGAGAACCTGATTAACAAGAAAAACTTGAAATGTATTAATTTTTAAAAAAATGTTTTCTAAGAAAATATAATTTTAAATAAAAGTCGTTCAGTTAAATGAATTTAAATGTTATTTACGACATAAAAATAGTAAAGAATTGTAAAAAACTATAATACTTTAATCATCGAGTAAACAGTTTTATATAAAATTAATTAATTTTATTAGAGTTCAGAGCTTATGCATTATTAGTTACATTTTATCCTATTTCTTACATTAGGCGTTAAATTGCATTGTATATAAATTTTATACTCTAATTTAACTTAAATTTGGTATAATTAAGTTAATTTAATTAAAGTTATTAATGATCTTAATTAATTAAGTAAAGCTTACTAGATTATTTTAAGTAATGCTTCAGTTCAATATAATAAATATATTTTTATTGTTTCAAATTAAACTCATATTAAGGAAAGTGTATATGCCTTTTATCCTCTGTTTTGCGGGAAGGTAATTTATATTTTCCATTTTTAAAACTTTTAAATTTTATTTTCAACACGCAATTATTATTTAAATTACCAAGCAGCAATATTTATCATTTCTTATAATAAAAATTGAAACTTAATTTATCTGCTTTTATTACAATCTAAAGAATTTAAAACTAGTGGTTGCGATTTTTTTTTATTGTGTTATGAATGAAAGTTGTAAGCATTAATCAATATGATGCAGCTGTTTAGAAACCATACACTTAAAGAAAGAAGAGTCAATAAGGCTTATACTTTGACAAACATATTATGTAATTTTTTGTGCTTTTTACAATTTCGAAACCTTTGAATCGTTGATGTTTCATTGTAGTTTTAACAATTTATGCACTATTGAAATTTGAAATTAAATTTAAAAACCTTAAAATGTGTTTGATGTTTTTTTATTCCACTGAAAAATAAGACACAAATAATTCCTTTCCAAAAATTATTAAAAAGTATTTCACATGAAAAAATTTTCATAAATTCCTTTTTTAAAAAATAAAGGGGGTTATTATTGCAAATGGAGATAAGTTATTTGAAAACATACGGTGAAAACAGTTCAGAGAAAACATTTACGACTATTTATATATTTGAAAAGATATTTTACTTGTAAATTGCATATATTTTTGAGATTCTCGAAATATCTTATAAATATTCTGATTTTATGTAAAGCGATTTACTAAATCACGTGGACTCTTAAGATGTGAAAAAAATATAGCTTTACAATGCATTAAAAAAAATGTGCTTATTTTGTTATATTTATGGACGGATATTAGAAGTATTTTAAAAAGTGAAAAGTTTTATATATTTTAAATATTTTAGAAGTTCTCTTATAAGTGAAAGAAAACACCTTTGAAAATAATTAGTTCGTTTTTAAGGAGGGAAAAAGAGACAAATATTTACAATATACTTAAAAGAGAAAAAAAGTCATATTGCTTGACTTTCAAATTATATCCTGAATGCTTATGAAAAGAAATTTCTTGCTTATGAAGAGAAATTCTAAAGTAAACAGCATATATTTTTTTAATAATATTTTTTCAGGGGTGTAGCTACCGCAGTATCAATGATACAAAACTCCCAAACTTCCAAGGCCCCAAAATGTGTAAGAAAAAATCGTAACATATTGAGAGCCCACCAAAAAGGGCCTCCAAGGAATTTTGATACGGGGCCCTCTCAGCTACACCAGTGGGTTTTTTTAATACAAAAATGAAAGTTTTTATAAGAAGAAAACCTTTTTTCTAATAAGTGACTATACTTTGAAACTATGACGATTAGCACGCGTTATTGCCATTTAACGACAATCTATTCAAATATAATAGGAATCTATTCGAAAATTCCCATTCCTTGGATTAGAAATCCCATGAACAAACTAAATTATGCAACAGAAATATAGCAATACTTTGAAGAAAATGAAGAATGTTTCATGAAATATCTCTAATGATGAATAATATCTGATATTTAGAAAATAAAAAATTTTGACCAGCTAAATTTTTACTAAAAATATTCGAAGCAGTTTTTCATAACAATCAAACATGTTAAAATAAAAACAGGTAAGGAACGGTATATAGATATATTTCAAGTAATTGCTCCTTCCAGTTTTGGGAGAAAACAAAACACGTATACACTAGGGTGGATTGTGGTAATATATATATATTATATTTTTATTTTTATTTATTATTTAATATGATTTTTCTATTGTTTATATTCACCACTGGGTTTTATTTTGTTATTTATATGGAGTATATGTAGAAAAATTTTGTGCAGGAGAAGTGAGATCTCACAAAAAATGCTTAACTGTCACTGTCTAACAGTGACAGCTCGAAATCATATAGTTTTTAGATATTTTTTTTTTTTTTTTTTTTTTTTTTTTTTTTTTTATTTTTTTTTTTTTTTTTTTTTTTTTATATATTATATTTTTTTTATTATATGGAGAAAAGGAATTATTAATCGGAACCTACCTATAAGGAAAAAATGTCCTACGGCAGGTGGCCAACCCACGGCCTGAGGGCCGCATGTGGCCCACCTTAAATAATTTTGCTACCCTCGAGATTTATTACAACTTTACAAATTACTACTATTTTGAGCAATATGCTTTATTACTAGATTTTTTTCAAACAAATAAATACCATGACTGCTTCTATTTTATCACGTTGCTTCCCTTACTGTGAATCATTTTTTTTTCGAACTTAAAATTTGTAAAGTATAAATCACGCTTAAACTTAACGAAAACCTGCAACATCAATAATGCTCAAATACACGCATTGAGATGGACTTGTAAAAACTAAGTGAAAGAGTTGGTAATAAGATATCTTACTAATTAAAAAAACTAAAAATTATCTTTGATCATTGCATTATTATTATCATGTTATCTATGTTTGTGTACATAAATACAATGAAAACAATAACAATATGTCACAATCTGGGTTTTAAATTTGCACTCCAATATATGTTTGTAATGGGTCCAATGTAAAATAAAGATATATATTTTTATATGCGGCCCGTGGGATGATAATGTTTTTCCGAAGTGGTTCGCGAGATAATTTGGGTTGGCCACCTGTGTTATACGTTATGGAGATTAGGAGAAAAATAATTTTAAAAAATAATAATAACTTCAAAATTTTTAATATTGCCTCAAAGAGGTTGAATTGTTAAAAAAAAATAGAGAGAGAGAGAGAAAGTCAATTTTGGTTAGATGATTTTAGATTCAAACTAGTTATTTTTCTACAACATAAATAACCAAAAATGATGATTATTGACAAATAAGTGCTGAGTAGTGAAAAGAACAATGCACATGGCAGTATTTCATAACCCTGCTCTCTCTCTCTTCACCGCCGAATCGCCAAGATTTTTTTCCCAGTTTCGCTTTACAAGCACTTTAATTTCGACAATAGGTTTTTTTTTTTTAAAAAATTTAATATTAGAGAAACAGTTAAATGTACCTGATATTTTTTCTTATAACTATTCAGTAGGTTTCCCCTCTCCGCAATAAATGACAACAAATGCTAAAATAGAGGTTTTTCTTTAAAGAAAATTACTTAGACTTTTTATCATAAAAAAATTTTAAAACCATAACTTCATTCTGCTTGTGGCAACACAACATGAAAATTAATATTTTTATCTTTCCCTTATAATCTATATACTATTGAACATTTTTTCCGCAAAGGTAGGTTTTGAAAACCTGAAAATAAATTTTCGACCCACCCTAATACACACGCACATTTAAATGCGATGCTATCGATTTAAAAATGGCGTACAAATAATATGCAAGGATTTTCAAAAAACATGAATAAAAAATTTCAAATTTCTACTTCTACTTGATTATTGTATGTATTTGGAAACCACGGTTCAAATATGAAATGCTACATGGAACTGAACCTTTTCTTTTCTTTTTTTATTTTGGGCATTAACTGTTCAAGCCGCTTTACTAGACAGATTATCCATCAGAATTACAGAATTATTTTGAAGACGAAAGAAAACTTAACTTTAATGCATTAAAACCATTTAATAATTGTGATTGATGTTTCTTACAGACCGTCGCCATATTTTGAAGGGAAAAAAATGTTCCTTTTGCTCTCTTTGAATTGGCGAAAGAGTGGGGGCCCCGTGGAGATGTGCACGCGTGGCAAACCTAATAGAGAGGGCGACGTCTCTCCCCGGGGCCCCCTTCAAACACTTCTTTATTGCCCTTGTATTCGTCTCGATTTGAACGGTTCGCCAACCACCAATGTGCGGTTGTTTTTCCCATTTCTTCCGGTTCATTTTACTTTTATTTTTTTTCCTCATAGCTTGTTATTCTCCAGTATGGACGTGTTTCCATTGAAAACGCGTTTGTCATTGCTTTCCATAAGCAAATCAAGTGAAAAAATCATATTGACGTTTCAAAGTAAAGTTATGATATTGTGTTTTTAAGTAAGAAAAGAGAACAATCTATTTTTGAAATTTTATATAACCTTTCTTTGCACGATGTTGGTAAATCTCTATCATAACATTTAGTGAACAAAAAATTGTACTCAAAACAGATGTACTGTAAATTCGTTATTGTGGCAACTTTTTGCATGACTACTGCGTACTAAAGAGCGTAGATGTAAAAAAAATGAAATGTCACAAGCATTTTTAGCGTTTTTTTTTATAAAAAAAAACAATTTTAAAATCCCCGTGCACCACAAAGTATCACACGGGGCTCACAGAAGTAAATATTAATTACACATTACAAAGGAATGAAGGGGAAAAAATCCTTTGGGGTTATGAAGGATTACTAATATTTACACAACAAATTCAAAGAATTTTTTAAAAGCAATACTGGTGGAAAGAAAGTGCTGAGAGAACGAGATGATTCGGAGGCCAATTTCAGCCTCTTGAAAGCCAGTCTTAGGATGTTTCGTTCTCTTTCAAACTTGGAACATAAAAGGAGCCCATTTTCCTCACCACCAATATCACAATCACAGGAAGATGACGGAACTAAATTAAATTTGGATCAAGCAGCTTTTATAGTTGCCATGACCAGTTAGAAATTGGGTTATTTTGAAATTAGTATAAAAAACATGGCAATCTTCTTGTAAAATGATTTAGGAATATAAACGGCAATGTCAATTCTGCGTTTGGTTGCAGCCTTGGCTAGCCAATCGGCCCGCTCATTTCCAAAAATGCCCGTGTGTCCGCGAACAAATGCAAAACCTATTGAGATGTTTTTATCTTTTAGGCTTTTCAGTTGCTTTTGGATCTCGACGATTATGTTGTTAGATGAAGAAATACATTTAAGAGAATCCAAGGAGGAAAGAGAGTCTGTACAGATGAGATAGTCTGAGACACTATTTTGTTCAGTGATCCATTTAATAGCGAAGTTTAAACATAAAAGTTCAGCTACAAAAACTGTGTATTCATTATAACGGGATTGAACTCGTCATTTTGCTGTTTGTTGTGGTTGGAAAAAGCGTGTGATTTTTCTAGAATATTTTTTATAACTAATCTGAGAGTTTTGGTTGCCAATAAAAGAAATATGGAACGAGGAAAAAGTTTGTATGTTGTGTTTCTTTTATTTTCGGTGAAACTATAAAACCGAATACCCCAAATAATCTTCCCAAAACCATGTAACAGAAATTTACATCGCTATGCAGTTGTTACACTCTTCTAATGTATGACGAAAATGTTTTTTACTATATGTTTATTTTATGTTATTTTTGTAGAGAAATTTATAGAAGAAATTGACATTGAAGATTTTTGAACCAATTAGAAGGCGGTTGGCTATCAAAAGATCATCTTGATGATTAAAATTCTGAAGACGAGTGCCGCGATGCAGATGAAACTGGAATAATAATAATAGTTGCTTTTTTTAACTATCATCAGGAATAAAAATGATACAAAGTTATGTTATTTTTTAAAAATTTATTTTGTACTGAGCTTAACATGTAAATTTGCATGATGATGAATATTTCCATCATACTGTTTTTTATTTATTTTATATTATATATTTATATTAGAATTTTCTTTAAAATTTTCCCTTTAATCTAGAGCAGTGGTCTTCAAACTGTGTTTCATGGAACCCTGGGGTTCCACGAGTCACAATAAAAGCATCGCAGACTTATAAATGTATATACAAAATGGATTCACGCGTTATCTAAAATGTTTGTATAACCCACAAGAATTTAAAGCTCATCCCTGTTATTAAGAAACTGAAATTTTATTCATACATAATAACTTTATTTTGCAATACTTTTTGCACTTTCATTATAATTTAATAAAAAAATATAAAAACGCATTACTTATATATATATATTACTTACTAGATTGTGAATATTTTATTGTTTACTATCTTGAATTCCACGAGATAATTTTATACTGATTAGTAGTCTTGCAAAACTAAATATTTTTCTAACGGAAAAGGCACCTTTTTTATATTCGTGGAAAAACACCTACAACATATCGACAGATTTTATGTTTAAAATCTAAATTTAAGCTAGAACAGATCCTAAATTTTATGTTGCAAGTTTTATCATGCAAAATACACAATATTTCTCACTCAGCTATAAACATTTTAATGCCATTCAGAACAATGTGTATAAAGGGAAAATATTTCTCAATGGGGGGTAGCTACAAAAACAAAGCATAGAAACAAATGAAACTCAAAACGTGTAACGCGATTGCAGTTATTCACAATGCACCTAGGTGACCCTTAAATTACAAATTAATATTATTAATGAGTAAATTATATATTAAAAATTTCTTAATGATAAATATGAACCTTTTTTAATTACCTTAACATTGATCTATTGATGATCTACTTTAAATATTATTTTTTTAAAGATATATTCTTCTAACTACGTGTGGGGAATAGGGTTCTACAAAAATACTTTTCAGTTCTAGGGGTTTCACGAAAGCACCTTCTAGTTCTAGGGGTTCCGTGAGTTGAAAAAGCTTTGAAGACTGCTGATCTAGAGCAAGAATTTATTTCACGCGGGGGAAAAAAATTCTGCAAAGAATTTTATATTTTTGGATATATATGCTTATAGAGAGAACCCCAGAGAGAGAGAGACAATTTTTAATTAAAGCTCTTCTTTAGCGTTAAATATTTTTATATATGAACTATATTTCTAAGCAATTGTATTTCTTGAATAAAAACTTTGAGGGTCGAAAAATATATAGCGGAAACATTTCTTACTACAACAACAAAAATGAAAATGTGAGTTGAACCATTTTTTCTTTTATTTTAGTCTGTGCTTTTTTTAAAGGTAATATGAGAAAAAAAATGTTAAAGGAAAAAAAACCCTTTCATTTAACTCTAGAAAAGCTTGTAAATTTAGAGGATTGATGACGATTCAATTTAAACACACATGAAGTCAGCTAATTCCAATTTTTGAATTTTATTTCAGTGAAATTGTTACAATTTGCTAAATTCATGTGATGTCATAGCCACTTGAAAACTGTAATCACGTGTTTCCAGCCAATTAGCTGATAAATTCATGTGATGTTCATAGTTACATGATAAATGTAATCACGTTTTTATAGCCAATCAGTTCATGTGATTCATTATTACCAAAAAATTTAATTTAATTTTTAAAATCACATATTTGTCAACAATTATTAATCTTATAGATAAACAAAAGGCATTTTATTTAAAAATAAGTGTATAATATATATATTTTTTTAAATTTAAAAAACTTTTTGGGAATCTTAGTACTTGAGCATCTTTATGAAATAATCAGATTTGAAATTTTTTCTAAATTTTACAAGGAGAACAACAAGTACAAGTCTAAAGTCAGTCATGTGATTGTATTTATCATGTGACCGTCATGAATTTAGTCCATTGAAATTTGTACGAAGCACTGCTAAAAATATTTCTAGACGATTTTACCGATTAAACACCTACGTATTTTGAAAGAGAATTGATAAAAAATTATCACATTGAGAGAAGGTAATATTTTCATCTTTGGATATATATTTAATTTGTGTGTCAAAGGCGAAAAAATATTTAGAATTATAATATTACACTTTTAATTAAATTCATAAAAGACGTTTCTTCTTAAAAAATATTTTATATAAATAATTTTGTTATTTCCTATAACAATTTTATTTTTGAAGAATATGAAGATAAAGATTGTCTTTGTTATAAATGTTTGTATTTAGCAAAATTAATTTTGTAATAATTATAAAGTAAAATAAATAGCAACTAAAACAAGAGTGTCAAACTCAAAGGCTAATTTGAGACAAACATATAAGGTTTAACTTTATGAGGGCAAAAAAACATTCATGGAAACGTATGTTTATTTCTTAAAATACATTGTAATAATCATATATAAAAGAACAAGAAAAATTTAACTTATTAAATGTCCTGTCACTTTACATCTCTTCTCTGCTACAACATTTCCTATTTCACGAGACATTTTAATATTTTATCATATGCCCTGATATACTGGTCGGCCACGAAAATGCTTGTTGGGGTTTATAATATTAATTTGCGGTTTAGAGAAAACTGCTAAATCTTCTCAAGAATTATTGATACCTCGTATATGACCTTAAGGTATTGTGATGTGCATGAAACAAAATTTTATAAAGTATAAATCTGAGGTTTTCAAAAGTTAAAATACGAGCTAAAAGTTGCTACGCACAACTCAACATTGCTTTAAATATCATCCGAGATAAATTTAGCGCTTTCTAGTCGCTAGCGAATCCAAATGTGTCAGAGAAATGTTGCAGGGAAAAATTACTCTTTTAGATTATATCTTTACGTTAAAAATTGTTCATTAAAACAATTAAATAGAAAGAAATACACATTCATACCTTTTAGGAATCAAAGTCTTACAATTGAATTTTGGAACGTTTATTTAAATTTTAATGAAGCATAAAATAATATGCTTCTTTGTTAAATTTCCACATTTATTTTTTTTCTCTAATTCAATGGCGTTGCTAGTCTTTAGGGGGCTCTGTAACAAAAAATTTCTTGGGGGCTCTTTTTTGGGCCCCTGTAATATTTCACGATTTTTTTGTTTATATATGTTGAGGCGCCTGTAATTTGGGAGCCGCGGGTCATTTATACGGCGGTAGCTAAGCCCCTTCTCTGATTATACATGGTACTCAATACTTTTCACCAAGACTTATGTAAAAATGTTAAGAGTGAAAAAAAAAATGTTTGACTTAAAAGTATGACGTAATAGGCAAATGATGAAGAAATGGTTCTCGAGACATACACATGGCAGCCTCACAACTGTCTTAAAATTTTCGATAATCCGATTTGATTTCAATCCTTTCTTGAATTCCTGATTACATATAAACTACTCAAGTACATTAAGGGATGGATAAAACTGTTTAATTTTTGTAGAGTTTTACTTTAATTCAATGCGAATATCAACAGGAATATATGTCTGTTATATTATATGTTCAAAAATTAAGTTCAATATTATATATATTGGTAAAAATAGGTTATTTGAAAAATGGTATGGTACGAATTATTGGTATTTAAAACAATTATCACTTAGTGTGTAATGCATTAATGTCAGGGAGTTTGTTATGTAATTTTTTAAGTGATGTGTTTTTAATCACAACTTCTACCATTTAATTAAATTCGAAATTCCGGAATTTCTGTACTTAACATATGAGGGAGAAATGAACAAATTTAGTAATTACCACCAACTGAATTTTACTGACATGCAAGTATAAAAAGTTGAATTTTTCTACATGCTGTGTTTTAACACGTGTATTATAAAAACTCATTGAAAAAGTTATACCAAAAATATGTGACAGAATTTATTTTTTGTATCATATGCCGAAAAGAGTTAACTCGTAAAAATATGATGCAAATAGCTATTCAGTGTATTTATTACCGTGTCAGTCAAAGATACTAAGGATTTATCTTATTATATTTAACATCAGTGCTAATAGTTTTAAGAAAATTAACAATATTCGAAAAAACATTGCTTATATTTTGCAAAAAATAACAACATACAGTTTTTTTTTAAACTTTTTATATATATATATCAGTGGCACACACAAGGGGGGTCCTCAAGTCCGGACCCCCCCCCCAAACCCTCGACTTTTTTTCGATTGATTATAATCCTATGTATATAGTACGTAAAATTTCATTACGTATTTGTTATTAATAATTAATTTTATTAATTAATGCTAATTATTACTTCAATGATTAATTTTGTACCGTTTTTTTGTTCCCGAAAATCGACAAAATCAAAAGTATATGTTGGGTGGCGTATTGGAGCATGATACGAGAATGATAAACTTCCAACCCTGGACACCCCCTTCCTAGAAAAATTCCTGTTTGTGTCACTGATATATATATATTTAAGAATAATATAGATAAATACACACACAAAAGAGTTTCGATATGTTAGCTGATGAATTTAAACTAAAAACAATAGATCACAAGCTACCTGACACAATCATAAATTCTATAAAAATAATTTAAATTCTTGTATAACATTTTATGAGCTCTTTCTGTAAACAGCGATAACAGATAACCCTAATTCGCATCTTTAAGTTTCAATAAGACTAAAATAAACTATCCGAATTATTATCAATTCCCTTAATTTAGCAGACAGGTACAAGCCACTCTTAACAGTGTTTGGAAAATAAGGTAGATGTTAACTATTTTCACTGTACAAGACATATTACAAAAGCTAAAATTCACAAATAAATATTTTTTAAAAAATTTAATAAAAATTGAATTAAAAATATTAATTAATAATTAAGTTAAAAAAACTCTTTCGAGATTTAACAAAACCTTCCTATTTTTTCCTTTACACACAAACGAACTGAATTATGATGATTTTCATTTATTTTAAATTTATTTGATTTATTCAATATCTTGCAACTTCAAATGATAAATTAATCCTAATTTCTTAAATCGGTGCACTGAATAAAACGAAATTAGTTCATTTAATGTAACTGCGCAACTTCCCTTAAATGGCATATTTTTTGTTGTTGTTCTTGGCTATCCTTTTGTCACTCTTAATTAATAAGCATATTATTTTTTTATTTACGTAGGAAAATTTTGATTATCTTATTCAGTGTGTTTATATATAAAGCTTGTTATTAATATTTGCGAATTTTTCCCAGGGTTAATTACTTTTCTATGGTAAATAGGGCAAGAAAACTATGTGTTATTGTCATTTAAATTGGGACCTGGGACTCTTAAATATTTTCGTTCAAAATATTCATTGTTCTTGCTGAAAAGATAATTATTTGGAATAAGGCTTCTAATTATCGCATCTTTCAATAAATATTAATTCATAAATTTGACTGACAAAACAACCAACATAACTTGATTCGTTGTAACAAAATTATCGTAAGTAATTTGCATTTAAAAATTTTCAGTTTAATTTACTTTGTAAGAGATGGGGGGGGGGGATAAGAGCTTTATATCTGTGATTTCGCAGTTCAATAAATCACTAATAATAAAATAATTCCTATTTTCCTTTCAATTTTCACAAGCTGGACTCTTTTTTTTAAAAAATATTTTATTTAGTTATTTTGTGTTAAAGTACGAACTCTGCACACACAAAATTATCAATTTTATAGCTGTGAAAATCTATCATTTATTCTCACTACCTTAAAGCGGATTATCTTTTAAAAGCAGCGAATAGTCTCCTTTACGCACATATAATTCACTTATGCATATAATTAGTACTCGAATGTTCCAGATGCAACAACTCGGCGATGACCAAATTATTTTAACTTAGTTAACTCGCGCGAGTTGAAAATTAAAGTTAAAATATAAAAAAAATTTCATAATAGCGCACCCGCTTAAATAATTGCTATTTTAATAGCCTCTCCCAAAAGCAATTTATTTCCCAAAATCACATATAAATTGCCTCGTCCACTAGAATCTCATCCCCACTGCCCATAAACGACTCCATAATGCCATTATTGCGTAATCGCGCTTTGTCAGAACGTCAATATGTTCTTGGTGGAGCCAAGCCTCCCGGCTGTAAAACCATCATCCAACTCGGTTCCCCAATTTACTCCAACAAAGCCTTATCCTCCATCAATGCACTGTGTCTGTGGTGCACGCCTTCCTGATCCACGATTGGCTCCCTCCACCACCTCGTGCGCCGCTGGACCAATAAGGGGAGACTTAGTGCAGCAGATCGAGACTGGAGCTAAGCCTAGGACTCTATCAAGAGGGACTCATTGCTTGAGGCGGTCATTCTGTTTTCCGCATCTGTGATCTAAGCGATTCATTCACGGGTACAAGAGGCTTGTATTTTGCCCCGGGCAATTAGAGAGATCACGAAAGCGCGCCCAGAGACGGGTATTGATATCTCTTCCTGAATAATTTCAGGAGTCCGTTGTTATTTAAATGCCGGTATTCTAACGGAGTATAAAGTTTGAAAATCACGGCGTTTATATTGAGACGAGTGTAATAGCGAGGTAGAAGAAAAATGTAATTTATTTCTCTAATGAGAGATCTTTGTTTCATTGTCAAAAGACAGGCAGAGTTCGCTGTAGGGGTTCGACGGACTTCAGTATCACTGAATTAAGTCAATCAAGAGAGAAAAATATTTTATATTGTGCTGCTTATCACAAATGCAGTCTGAATTAAGAGGACGTGAAGTAGTTTTCTAATTAGAAATTATAATAATAAATATATTGTGTGAAAACCACATAAGGTATTTTCGTGTATAGTAGCTACAAGCAACAATTCAGTAGCCCATTGACAATTAATTAAAACATATTAACTAACTGACTTTCAGAAGAAGTCTTATAAAAAAGCATATGGGACTAAAAATACATGAAAAACATTATGTAGCAATTAAATGGAATGGAATCCGCCTACTTCACCAAGCATTTTTTTTCAAACCATTTTCCAGCTTTTTGAACAAGTTTAGATCTACTCTTCCTCTCTATTTTGCCTGAATTCTATTTTTTCTTCAGTTCGTAACAAAATTAGCATAAAAGTAGATCAAATATGCAAGTCGAAATGAGTCTAGATCGATCGCCGTTGGCCACACTGACGTATCCCGAGTCCAACGGATGTCGAAGTAGCCATTTGGCTAAAGTAAACAAAGCCCCATCGGACGAAAGAAAAACGGACTTACCACCCCTCCACTCAATAGATGCTATTCTGGGACTGAAAACGTGGAAAAAGAAGAGGAAGACTCCATCTCCCACATCTCCCAATGCTCTTTCTGCTGAGGGTCAGCAAGGGGAGTCCAATCATCCCCAGGCCAAAATATTTCGGCCATTGGAAGATATTGATGACCACACCAGAGAAAATTCCAGTAAGTGAACGGCATTATTTTCTTCTTAACTTCTTTTGTATTTTATTTCACAATTTTAAAACCTAAGTATATTAATCTTTTTTAAAAAATTAAAATAATCATATATTATTCAATTTAAAAAACGTTTTAGTTTTATAATCTCTTAGGATTCTAAAGTTGATCATGGTTATAATTTCTGAAATTTGATTGTGATGTAGCACATCAGAGAGAGTTCCAAAAAACAAGCTAATCTTTCTTCTGCTCCTGTTTTAAAAGCCTCTTGAAATGTGTTATCTGTTGCGAAGAATGACAGATAACACAATTTTTTTTTCAAAAGTCACATTTTTTTAAACCATTTATCACACACATAACTCAACTATATTCATATGTTTTATTTTATTTTTCAAAATTATAATTACGGTGGAAGTTACAAAATAACAAACGATTTTATTCAATCAAATATATACAATGCTTTTATGAAAAATTTAAAATTAATTTACCAAACGATATTTTGAGAAAGAAATTATCAATCTGAATTTCAAACAAAAATTGATTCGAACAGAAATCATTAAATGAATTAATGAAATCATTAAATGAGAAATCATTAATGGTTATTAATATTCGAATAATAACCATTAATGTTTATATAACAACTGAATAATAACCGAAGTTGTTCGAATAATAACCTGATATCAATTTGCCAAATAATGATTGAAAGAATGCACTGTTTTGGTTCTATAATGTGTTTAATATTCAGATCTATACAATTTTTTTACTAAAAATTTCTTAAAGTTTATTTTAAGCTTTTTGACTAATTTTCCATACTTATATAATTAAAAAAAAGTTTCATGATATTTATTTATTTTTAACGAATAAAATTCATGATTCATAGAGACAAAATGATATCTATAAATGCTAGTGTAAAAGTTTGGAATATAAAAGTAGCAACTTAGCAACTTATAAAATCAAAATAATTGATTTTGAATTAAAGATTGTAAATTAACACATCTAAATACGAATTTAATAGCCTTTTCTGTTACATTAAGAATTATAAACTATATATTAACAAATATGAATACGAAATGAAATCCTTAGCTTCTATCGAACAAATTATCAAAGTTTTAAAATTTTAGAAAGAGAAAATAGCACCTTATTCAAGTTTTAGAAAAGTTGCAAGATGCGTCTAACATGTAAACATTAAATAAAAAGCTAATTTCAAATGTCATAATAATTACTTTCGGATGTATAGACATGTTACATGATTTTAAATACCTTCAAAATTTAAATTCCTATGTTGGTTTCTTTTTATGTAATTTAAAATGGAATAAATACTAAAAGTCTTTTTCTATACTAAAGCTTATTCATAACATCATGTACGTGACATTGAGTATATTTTAAAAATTAAGAATATACTTACATCTTGTGAAATAACGAAAATAATCTAAGAGATAGTTGTAACAAAAGAATCACTGTATGTGTGTGAAAAATTTCAAAGTTTTATGTTACATTTCTAAAAGATAATTGTGTGTGTTTTAAAACTAGTTTTAAAAAACTCTAATTTATTCCATTAGTGAGTATATAACAAATTTTTGAAATTAATAATTTTAACTTTTTATATTTTTATTAAATATAAAATTAATAATTATAAATTAATTGTCTGTGTGTGAAACTTAATTATTTATGGCATATGTGATTTAAAATTTCTTTAAATCAATATTTTTTAATAAATCTTCTTGTATAGCATAATCCTAAGCCACGTTTTTATTAAATTGCCCTCATTTGAGAATGCACAAATTATTAGAATTTTAAAACTTCGGTATACTTTCTATTATTATACTTTTCATACATAACTTCAATATCATTTATTAGAGTAGATATATTATGATGTTATAGTTTCTTAAATAAGTAATGTCAATATTCTCGAAAATTAATAAAATATATTTTATAACAATATTCCTAATAGTCTAAAAAGCAAGATGAATTTTTTTAATTTGAAGATTATGTCATTCAAAAAAGCAAGTCGAGTAATATATTTTGCAAAATATTTAATTTTAGTCAAAATTTTATTTTGGAAATTTTACAACATTTAAATACTTGGAGTAAATAAAATAGGGGGTGGGGGAATTGGCAAATACTTAAAATATAATTTTAAATAAAAAAAATGGAAAAAAATCAATTTTTTTTCAGTAATAATTATGGAACATATCATAAATTATTCTTAAGTAAGGAAAAAATGACATTTAACATACTGCTATTATGAAATTATATATATGTACACATTAACATATATGTATGTTGAATATTAAAAATATAACTACCTATTTATTCTGATTTTTTTTCTTCCTAAAGGTATTAATAACTATTTTTTATTTACAAAAATAAAAGATAAAATTTCAGAAAGATTAATTTTTGTGACATTATAAAATTGCAATTTTATTAAAAACAACAGCCTGATTATCTTAATAAATTTTATTAAAATCATAAGTATTCAAAAGTTCCTATATATGAACACGAACAAATGTGATAAAAAAATTACAGTATTTAATTAAAAGACGTTATTGTCTAAATGTATTTCTGAAATATCGTTGGTTATACAAGTGGAGGATTTTCTGTCTTGCTCTAATCCTCAGGACATTGTAGTTAACAGTGAAAAATTCTTCTATACACAATATTAATTTAAACTCAATTTTAATCAACTCTTTACTTGAGAATTTGAAAAAGAGCTTGGTTTAAAAAAATTACATTAAAAGTATTTAATTTTTAAAGTATCAAGAATTGAATTTTTTAAAAAAATTATCAATTAAATTACTTTTTTAATTAGTGACTATATAAAATAATTAGAAATAGACTGTTGAATATGGCAATGCATGATTCTTTCATCTGTAACCTTTGTCTGAACAAACTAATATATTTTTTTCATTAGTTCTTTCCTAAATACCCCCCATTACAAGAATATCAAATAATCCCTATTTTCATGGGGAATATAAATTCCTCTCATGCTTTCTCTTATTTTTAAGTGTTTTTTTTTAAATATTTTTTATAGTAATTAAACTAATACAGCAATAAGTGATTTTAAGTGGATTCTTTTTTTTAAGTCGTAATCTTTTTTAGATGTAAAAAAGAGACTTTTTTAAATATTTTAATTTAGATGATTTAAAATACTTTAGAACACAAGAACAACCACATTTAGTTTTAAAATATAGTTTTGACCTTTACTTTAAAAAAATAACGTATATTTGAACTAACGAATAGAGGCACTCCAATAGTTTTTTCGATATAAAACCTTTTACAAAAGACTAAACGACTTATGTAGTAGGGCATAAAATAGCTACAGTCAACATTCAGTTTCATTATATTTAAGTTCCAAGCTGCATAAGCATAATATTTTGCTTAATTTTAAACTAAGTACAATTAAAAGATCCGAATAGGTCGAAGTAATTGCATTTCTAAAGTTAAGCATAAGCATATGCATAACTTTATGCTTCAGCTTTGAAAAGTTTTTATGAATCAATCATAGTTATTTACTCATTCTGTAAATAACCGTGCCCCATTTTTTTAAATAAAAAAGTCGTCTTTTTAAAGAAAAATGGTAAAAATTGCATTGAAATAATAATAGTAGTAGTAATAAATGGAAAAAAAAATTCGAAAAAGGAAAGAAATAATAACACAATGCTACTATAAATTTATTATATAAAAAAATTTAGACTATTATATGTATGCAAAAAAAATTCAGTACTTATTTTAAAAATTCTATGCCATTTAATTATACTGAATGATTATTTTGAACGTAAAAAAATTATAGAACGTAACTAAATGCTATTAAGAAAGTTGATTGCTTGTTCATTAATGTCTAACTTTAAATCAATATGGGGATTCTTGGTGATTGACTTCTAAATTTGGAATCATGATCAAAGGCGACACCTGAGCTGTCACCCCGAACTTCCACACCACTGTTAAACAATCATTCTTTTGAGATTAATAGCAATCGATGGCCAAGACTTTTAAAAAACCAACCAACCCTGTCGTTTTTAAAATGACCTTGAAATAATTATACGATGCTGTGAATTACAATTTTTTAATCCATAATATGATAATTAATTTGAATATTAAAAAGAAAAATTACAAATTAAACCATCACATCTTTCACATCTTTGTAGTTTCGATCGAATTTATAGCGATTGAAAAAAACTGTTTCAATTTGAATTGATTTATTTTGATAAACGCCAGCATTCAGCGCTTGGATTTTTTAATTTGTACACAGTTCTGCATTTATTTCAAACAATTTCTCCTGTCTACAAACAAAGACATTCCATGCGCGTGTGATTTCTTTTAAATTAAAATGTTTATTAATGGTTTATGGAAAATAAGTTTTAGAAATAAATTTTACTGAGTTTCAAATAAAAATGTGAATTAATTGTTCACTAAAAAGCATTATTTTGTGTATCTCGCGTTACAGTTCTCTCGTAATACAATTAGTATAGTTTAGATAATTCTACACATAATTTAAAAAATGCAAAAATATAAATTTCAATTCTTAATACATTTTTAAATATATTTTCAATAGGTATTTTTTACATAATAAAATTCGTATACTTCCTTCTTTTCTAATCTGAAACTGAACTCATGAATTTTGTGACTTCTGTATTACATAGAATCGAATAATAATCAAGATAAATTTATTTTGCTATAATAATGGTTTGTATAATATTTATGTCATATTGTCTTGTATTTTCATATATATTAATTATAAACTTAAGATGATGCAGTTCGATTTTTAAAATAATTAATTCCAAAAAATATTTATGCAAATAAAAAAAAAACGCAAGAAATGATCAGAGTTTATTTGTCAAACTAAAAGCACTCTGCGTAGCTTGAAAATCAAGAGTAAATATTTTTTTTCTTGGCAGACAAATATTTCCTCACAAAACTAAACTTTCATTAAAAAAAGTGGGGGGGGGGGTGGGTGAGGTTACTTTATGGATTCAGAAATCTTTACATTAAAAGAACATAGCATTTCAAAAACGTTACCTTCTGTTTGATCAATAAAAAGATTTAAGAAAACTTAACAGTTTGCTGTATTTAGTCATAAATTAGGTTAAACATTTATATAGTTTTGAATTCCGTATAAAATTAATTATATATATATATATATATAAGTATAGTATAGTAGATTATTAAATTGGTTTTTAGAATATTTTTGTGCTATTAATTTATAATTTAATTGAGAATAAAATGAAAACAATTATCTTCACAAAAACAATACTTATACTTAAATTATGAAATCTTATATATATATATATATATATATATAAACTCTTAAGTTTTATTTCTTCGTATTCACAAAAATTAATGTATATTTAAATTTTTTTATTTTTTTTAATATAATTTTTATGAATGAACATACTTTTTTATTTCGAAATATGTGTTGGAAAATAGGTGTGAAAGATATTTTATTTGAAACTTTTATATTCACATTAATCTATAATAAAGTTATCCATAAAAAAAAGAAAAAAATCAGAATAATTTTGGAACACATTTTAGCAAGCGTTTTATTATAAAGATCTTCGCACAAAATTAATTATATTCATATAATTATTTTATTCTCAAAATAGGAGAACTGTGCGTAGTAAGGCAATTATAATTTTAAGATAAATTTTTTGATTTTAATCTTTCAGAAGTATTGAAGGTACTTATGTAATGTGATAAATTTTTTCATACAGATATTGCAAAAAATATATTCTAATGTATCATGTTAAATAATCCTGAAATGTATTTAAAACATCTCTCTCTATTAAAAATAAAAGTAAACACCAGGAAATTAAAAAAAAAAAGGTTAAACTGATGGTTATTGTTAACACAAAAAGAAATTACTAACAATAATAAAACGTAAGAGATAGCTCAGACATAAGGGAGATATAATAAATGTGTAGTGATCGCTCTCTCTCTTTTGATTGATTTGTGTGATTTTGTTTTACTTCACACTGTGTAGCAACAAGAAAGCTATTTGGAACGAACCTCGTAATTTTAAGCCGCGGGTCAAGTGGCGAGTATACAACTCTGCCTCTGCTACTACCCTCCAATACTATCTCCCACACCACGCCAATGGATAGATTTAGAACCTCGACAGATATAAAGTGCCTCAAGCAAAAAAACTTTATAATTCGCAAATTTATTAAACCTATTGGCAACGAACCTCGTAATTCTGAACCACAGCCGAGTGACCCGAGTCGTTCACTCTCAAAACTACTCCCACCACGCCAACTGGAGGACTTTGATTCTCGACAGAAGGTGATGTCCATCAGTCCTTCAACACGACGGGTTTTCAGTGGCACTAGATTTCGAACCCGTGGCTCGGTAACACCCGCCACGAGGTCTTGACAACGATCGGTGGCTGTTACGCCTACTTGTATTGATGAAAAAGAGATTATTTTTAATTATACAGCATAATTGATGATTGTTGCATAATTGATTTTGATCTTCAGTTATTTTACATTGCAGTGATCATCCCCAAAATTAATTTTGATAGAAAAGAAATTAATTTTACACCTCATAACAGCCACAATCTTGATTGTTTTATATTTCAGTACGTAATAAACTTGTTGCAACATCACTCACATACATCAAAAGCACATTTGATCCGGACTCACTTAATTTCACACAACCGACGTACAAAGCGATACAAATCAACCCCGTTCCGCTCATGAATAATTATTATAACAAAAATTCTCTAAAGTATTCACATACAGCAAACAGCAAAAATCGAACGATCCTCTTTCCCACAGGTCTTTCCGACAACCCCCTGAGCCCCTAAATCCCAAACACGTGACCTCCCAATAGCCCAGGGCAATTAAGAATTTCCTGGTTTTCGTGCGCCGGAACAGGATTAGTATGGGAACCGATCGTTTTTCACGGGATCGTGAGTTCCCAACCCCGGCACGTGCGCCACGACAAGCCTGTCGCCCGTCGTTTGAACCGTTACGGGCAATTAAGCAAATCTAAACGACGAATACACACCCTCCCTATCTCTTCGGCCTGTCAGCCGGCCTAATTAAGGGGGCATTAGGATTAAAAATAAAGTGGCTGCCACTGTTGCAAACGTTACTCCCAGAGGAAACGTTTCTTTTGCACCCTGTAATTGGTGGGTTGCAGGCTGCCAACGTGTTAATGCATTGCAAGAATAATAATGACCAGGAATTGGAGTGTTTAGATAATCAATTTCAATTAAAACGTTGTTGGTTAGTAATTATTGTTACTGCGTAATTATTAGTCCCAGAGCTAATGGTACCAATGAGAATTGGAAATTATGATCAAGTTTCGTATTTTGATAGTCTATTCACACAGCGGAAACGATTAGAGATTAACTTTTCTTGTTAAAAACCATGCTAACAAAAATTGGATAACATTGGTTTCATTTAGTTGTAGTGCTAATATGCCTCTGGGAAAACATGGAAAAGAAACTAAATTCGGAAGGGATGAAGCAGTGTGAGTATATGTGTGTTTTGCTTAAAAAGAATTCAAACTCTAAAACATTAAATTTTCTAAAATTCTAAACATTAAAACATTTCAGTATTGCTAATTACAGTGTTAATTCAATCTGTAATCGCCAACGGGATACATTCATGTGGACGTCACGTGATAACTACAATCCCGTACTTTTAGCCAGTCAGTTAATAAATTCCTTTGACGCCATAATCACGTGATAAATTCAATCATGGGGTCCCATCAGTTCATGCGTTTCTCTGTTGCTAATTTGTGCTTATTGTTGAAACTTTCTATTAACAAGATATCAATCATTGGCATGGCCAAGTAATTTTAGCGCGTTTTTGACATGTTATATTTTACAATAATGCAACTAATGAACTTTTTACTAACAGAAAGTAGAGAGAACTGTACCACTCCACTAAATGTACTACTATTGAGCTGAAAAGAAATAATGACACAAATCTGTTTCAGCATTATAAAAAAGCAAAAAAAAAAAAAAATTTTTTTTTACAAACTATGAGAAATTTAAATATAATTCGGCTCATCTAGGGCACATATTCGACCAAATACCGAAAACCCGAGGTCAATTGGTTGCTTATTGGCTGAGAAAAAGGTACGACAAAAAATAGAACGAAGACGAAGACGAAATTTGCGTCCTAATAGCACTTTTGTTCCACTACGTGAAAAAAGCGCTAAAAATTACATATTGGACAACAATAACTTTTTAATAAACAAAATGGACTTGATTTAAAGGTTAAAGCGCCTTTAACCTTTATATTAGCCTTTTTTAACTTTGAAAAATCTTAATATTTGAACTATGAAAAATGAAATTGGTCTAAAATTTATGAGTAGAACAACAAATATACGTCTAAGACTGTTTTGAATTCAACGGAGAAAACGTGATTTCCTGTATCACGTGACCATCACGAATTTAGTCCATTGAATTATTAGTACACGAACTGGTAGTTTGGAAAAAATAAATAAATAAACAAAAATTCAAATGATATGAGAAGAATTCTTGATTCAAAAAATTACTTTATCCAATCTTCTCCACCAGTTATAAACAATTTCACACGAAACAAATTTTGATAAAATGTCTCAAATTTAATGATTTTCACTTACAATAAAAATCACAGTAAATTTCAATTTAGCCAAAAATCTATGAATTACGTGTTTCGTATGATTCCCATTCCTCAATCTTTTTTCATATATTTCAGATAAAGCCTAACGTTGAAGACGTTAAATAAATCGATCTTGGTTTGTTTAATTTCTACGATTTTTCGAGCTATTTGTTTATCTTCAGGACGAAAAGTATTGTTACAGTTAAAGTTACAACTATTATTTTTTGTGGGATATCGAGCGACAAAGGCTATTATTCCAAAAGTATTGCTCTTATTGTTCTTGAATTATCTTCATTTCAGTTTACAATTTTTCGTCTCTGTTTTGATGAAAAATGTAAAATAGGTTTTTGAATTGTAATTTTTTTTGTGCTTAAATAATTAAATGTAAATTTAAAACGTTAATGATTTTGTTCAAGTACTATTAAGTGAATAAAACATTTTTTAATGCAGGAATCGGCAGACTTTCTGAGCCGCAACCGTTTTTACAACCGTCTTACCCCTATGTGAAAGTAGGCCCTGGGCCCCTACACAAATGTAGGCCCCACCTATGACCCTTAAAATTAGACAGCACATAGCATGTGTGTTCTCAAATACTCGTACAAACAATAACCCCAAACAAATAGATGTGTATGATTTACAATCGCACAAACCGGCACCATCGACTGCAGACTTTTGACTGAATGAGTAATAATGGCTTTTTCATGGACGACAGAGACATCTTAAGGCATGGGCCAACTGGGCCCGGGCCAAGGGCTTCGCTTTCGGAGGGGGCCTGGTTTCGTTCTCGACTCTGTCTTAATAAGATCATGATCCAGAGAATTTTAATGGTCAAATATTATTATCGTACATATTCTCCGAAAAACTGGGAATATTTCAAACTGCATGTCAACTGGAAAAAGTGGTAAGTCCGCATTATTATGTGATGGCCATTGTCTTTGTCTAGGCTTAAGCCTAATACCATAAACAATCATTCAACTCATTTAGTCGAAATGTGGCCATAGATTGAGCCGGTTTGTGCCTAGGTTTTTGAGATTGTTAGTCGTGCACATTTATTTGTTTGAAATGACCGTCTGAACGAGTATTTGACAATACTATCTACTATCTATTGACATGCTATATACTATCTACTTTTAATGATTTCCGGTAAGGCCTGCTTTTGCATAGGGGCCCAGGGCCTCAAAAAATCTTCAGATTTCTTTGGGTCCAGGGCTTCAAAGAGTCTTAAGACATCCCTGATGGACGGCGGTCACCAAATGTATCTAGTTGATGTATCATCCGAGTGTTCCCAGTTTTTCGGAGAATACAACCGGAAATAACTTTTGACCGTTGAAATTATTCAAATCATGATCTTATTAAGGCTGAGTTGAGAACGATACACCATTGTTACCGAGGCCCTGGGCACGGGCCCAGTTGGCCCACCCCTTAAGACGTCCGTGGACCTAGACCTAGAAATGGACAACGGTCATCCCATAATAATGCAGTCTTGTCTTTGTTGCCAGTTTTCATGTATTTCGAAATCCCCATATTTTTTGGAGATTATGTGTCTGGGAATAACATTTGTCGATTAAAATTATTAGGATTGTGATCTTACTGTGCCCGAGTCTAGATGAGGCTCAAAATGAGGATGAGGGCCTGGGCCTTGTTGGCCCATGCCTTAATACGTCCCTGGCTGTAACATGTGTTTGTTTTTAACATGTTTTTATTAACTCGCTTTCTTGTCTGTCCGGGTGGAATTTTGCAATTGATTTCAAACTAGCTTCCCGATAAGCTAGAGACTTGAAATTTGGACCATAGCTCAGAAGTGAATGACAATGTATAAAATGGGAAGAAACAATTTCTAGTTTCAAACCCGGGCCCCAAAGAAGTGGGCCCCGATTTCGTCAGGGGTCCAGTAACTCGAGAACTTACATGGATTTACACGAACTAAGACAACCTGTAGATAGCACGAGTCGAGTTGAGTCTACGTATTCAGTTTCGGGGCTCTGGGGTCAAAGTGGGGTTCCCAGGTTACCATGTTTTTATTAACCCTTTCAGGGCCATCGAAAGGTGAAAGAAGCGTTTCCCCAGGCCCACGCGTTCGGAGAGTATAAGCACGCATGGGACCGGGCGAATATCCATGCAAGCCTAATTTCTTTTCAAAATTTATGTAAAATCTTAAATGCAATCAAATGCGCTAAAATTTATATTTTACTATAATTGATAATATCTGAATGTACAGAAGAAACATTTTCGAAAAATAATAGCAAAATAAGGAAAATGTTTTAATTTTAATAAAAAAAAGGTACTCTTTTCGCCATTCAAATAAAATGGACGCAAAATTTACAAAATACTATCTGGCAAATATCAACGATAAATTTACTCTCACATAAACTTGTTGCGGTTCTAACTGGTACAAATCTTTTAAATTACAGCTAGTTTATCGTTTTTTTTTAAATTTTTGATCCTTATGGGACTTTTTGCTTTCTTAGTATCACTTTTTAAAATGTTTTCTGTTCTTATAGTTGTGGAAATTTTAAATGCCATAGCAATGAAAAATAAATTGTTTGTTCTTACTAAATTAAAAATGAAAACAAGGTAAAAGATTCTTTTTCTGTAAAAATGAGTCATCGCGTTTGTTCTATGAAGATCTGCCTTTTAAATGTCTTTTGAGTATTAAAATTATTGATGTAAATACGAACCACAAATAAAATAAAAACTGAAACTATTATCATGAATGTAAATAAACTAATAAGCTTTCCTTCTTTTTCCAACTTAGTCAACATATAAACAGAAATCCACAACGCAGTAAATCTCAAACCCTTAAATGCCCAATTCTCTCGAAAAATCTAAACAAGTACAGTTGTTTACATTCATAAATATCTTCGATGTAATTTTTTAAAAAAACTCGGAGCTGAGCGCACATATTGATGTTCAAAGTTTTGTGAAACATTATTCGAAAAAGAAAAAAGAAAAAAACCCGGACTTTAACCGCCCCAATTAGTGCCTTGTAAAAATTAATATAAAAACGCTCCAAACTCTAATCACACCTGTGAGACCGGCCTCAGTGAAGGAAAAACGCAATCACATATATGTTACTGTGGGGCCTGAAAGGATAAACGTGTGATCACATATATATGATATCATGGTCCTGAACGGGTTAACTTGCTTTTTCTTGTATATCTGTGTGGAATTTTGTAATTGATTTTAAACTAACTTCCCGATGAGCTAGAGACTTGAAATTTGGATTATAGATCAGAAGTGGATGACAATGCAGGAAAATGGTTATAAAAACTTAGCACATAAAAAAAATTTTTATTAAGAAAATTATTTCCTGCTTACTTTACGAAGAGACTTAGTTTCACTATACCTAACAAAGTAAAATACTATAAATTAATTAGTTAAGTAATAAATCAGCTATTTAATTCTTAGTTTATCTTGTATCGCTCTGATCAGTTTTTTTAAAAAATTCTGGACTAGTTAAGTTTAATGTTGTTGTCGTGTCCTTCCTGAAGGGAAGTAATGAAACTTGTCAGAGCTTGTGAGACAGGTTAGGCATCTTAACGATAGATGGCGACACCACCTATCTCCACCTCCCCAATTTAGGCATGTAACTGGAGGGGAGGGGAATATTCTTCAGCCCCCTGCACTCGCGGTTTCTGCTGCGACCACCCGCAAGACTTTCGGACCACATGTACTCCGTGTGTACTCGGAGGGTATTTGGTGGCATCGGACATCGAACCCAGGCCCTCCGGTCTGGAAACCGATGCTCTAACCACGGTCCTATTAAGTTTGATAAATGAAGTTAATACTTTACAAAGTAAGGGAGAAAGTATGTACCTCATGTGTCCATGAGTGTTTCTTTCATGAAATGGTTCCATGTTTCAGTTGTTTGCATTATGTCAGAACATTAAACCTTTCATTTGCTTTACAGAATCAAATTTGTAATCATAAGATTAACCGATAATTATATAATTGAGAAATAATTTTAATCTCTGTACATTTTTTTATAAGTTTGATAGTAAAATATTTAGTGAAAATTAAGCTGTTTCTATAATGTACTAGCTGGTATACCCGTTCATCGCACAGGTTAATTGAAAAATTAAACAACACAAATTGAAGGATAAAGAAGTTTTTAATGAGAATTTTACGTTTTTAATGAGAATTTTGGTTTGTTTAAATTAAACAAACCAAAAAACTTTTTGCATATCTCAGCTGAACAAAAAACCATATTTGTTAAATTTTAACTCTGTAGATCTAATAGCTGATAAAATGGATTTTTTAAAAATTTATTCGACTCCTTACTAACTCCCTCGTGGGTAGAATTTCAAAACACCTTCCTAAGCTGATCACTGTTCAGCAAAAGGAACATAATGTTACAAATTTTGAGCAATGAATGCTTACAATAGTGTAAATAATTTATAAATGGATGTGTAATAAGTTAATATTACTTTCTAATGTATTTATTTTATGTTAAAATTGTAATATTCGCAAGCAACGCCGTTCCTTAGATTATAATGGCAATTCAATGGAAACATAGCGAAAAGTTGACGACAGAGGCTTGTTGACATCATTTCTGTCGACCACGTTCGAAACTTACCGATTGAGTGACGGTGCAGAAGTTGCTTTGCTCTAGCGCCACCTCGTGGAGAGCTGCAACAAAGAGGATAGCACAAAAACCTTCTCCCCCCCCCCAAAAAAAAATACATACACATGCCATAGTGATCGATTGAACGGTGTTGCAGTGAAGTGAGATCATATATACAAACATCCGTTTATATTATATATTATATAGTGAGCTTAAGACATATAGGGATAATAGATTTAAGAAAAAGGAGGGAGGGATAAACAGATTATTTAAGTGCAATAATCCGAGTAATTAATTTTTGCATATAAAAATAGTTGACTTCTAAAACTGTAGAATAACATAAGGAATAAAATAAAAATGTTCTTTAAAAAAAATATATTTCAGTGACAATTAAGACCTCAGAAAAAAAAACTAAATTGTGTTTATAAAATTTCTCAAATAAACCTTATAATTGCCATTTTAAGATTGGTAGGGCTTTCAGTAGGACTTCATCCCTTAGTGAGTTAAAAAGAATATATATACCCAGTAGCACACTCAAGAAGAGGGGTCCAAGGGTCCGAATCTCCAGTAGCACTTGATTTTTTTCGATTGATTATATACAAACTTTAATTGCGTATTTATTATTAATAATTAACTATATTAAGTAATTAACATTAATTTTTCTCTGTTTTTTGTTCCCGAAAATCGCCCCAAATCAAAAGAATATATTGAGTGATGTATTGGAGCATGATACGAGATTGGTGGGCCCTGCATGACCCTGATAAATAGCAGCCCGCGGCGCAGAGCCTGTAAAGAGTTTTTTTTTGTGGTTCTCCAAGTCAGTCGAAAAACTAAATAGACAGAAAATATTCTCTATATGGGGGTCAACATATATTTTTGAGCAAAATCTTCTTGTATGAAGATCAACAAGATTAAATATAGATGCAAGTTGGTGGACATTATCTTGCAGGCTGTGATTACACACACACACACACACACACACACACACACACACATTTCCAACAAGTAGTCTCACTCCTAATTTTTTAAAAAATGCAGAAAAATATGATAGGGTACGTTTGTGTCCTTAAACTTATTCCAAAATTAAATGTGCTTGCACCTATAGATGCGAAATTAGCATAATAAGTAAATTGTATAAAACTGCCGTTATATTATTTAATTCATTTATTTGTTTTTATGGCACAATTTTAATTTTTTTCTGAGATGAGAAGTCAAAAAATGAATGTAATCTTTTCTAAAAAGGTGCGGTCCTCCGGAATCCTCTGCATCTACAATGTGGCTCTCCAGTCAAAACAATTGTCCACCCCTGATTTATGCAAAAAATTTATCTGTTCTTCCAACTCTCAAACTAATCATTCTTTTCAATCCTACAAAATAATACTTCTGAAATTCTTTACCCTCTTTCTAGGTTTAAGAGGTTGGTAATGTGATCACTTACTAAAAAAAAATTTAGTTAATTCTTCAATTTTAGAGCGTTTTAAGGAGAAACAAGGTATCAATCATTGGCATGGCCAAGTAATTTTAGCGCGTTTTTCACATGTTGTATTTTACAATAATTTTTGTTTTGAAGAACTTTTTGCAAACAATAAATTTACTAGGTAAAATTTGAGAAAATTTTGTTACAAACTAGCGAAATTCAGGAAAATTCGGGAAAACTATGGGAAAATTTAAATATGATTCGGCTCATCTAGGGCACAAATGCGACGAAATGCCGAAAACCCGAGGTTAATTGGTTGCTTATTGGCTGAGAAAAAGTTACGACAAAATATGGAACGAAGACGAAATTTGCGTCCTAATAGCGCTTTTGTTCCACTACGTGAAAAACGCGCTAAAAATCTCGGAATATCTAGCCTAATTTGGGGTAGGGAGAAATGTAAAAATTTACAGACAAAAAAATCGAGTGTGTACAGAAAAATACAAATTGAATGAAAAAGGGAGGAGTGTAAATAAAGAGCGGTGTTGTTCAACATCCTTTGTAAATCTTACTGCAAAGAAAGTTAATATTTTTACATAGAAAAAATATTTGAATTGCTCGGTAAATAAAAATTTCATTGATAAATTTACAAATAATCCGATGACAGCAAAAAAAAGAAAAAGAAAATCAGCTTTAGCATACAATAAAACGGAAGTTGTCGCTATCTTTTTATGATCAGCAAAATATATCGGCGCGTCCTCTAACCCTAAGTTGAAGATGAGAAAGGAAATTATCCCTATTTTAACTTCAAAAGAGTAAACTCCAACAATTTGAAAAGTATGCATCTTTTTCTTCCGCACATCTGGCGAGAAAATCTTTACGCCAGCGTGTCGATCGAAATTTGTAACAAACCACGATATCTGATAAGATTTTAAAAGGAGATAGCTAGATTTCCCTTATGGTCCAATAGCGCGGCTTATCCTTTGAGACGTGTTAAACACTAATCCTCTGATACTTTTAGGGGACCGACACAATGCTTAGGGAACCTTAGTAAGCATATTCTTTGTACGTTGGCGACAGACATATGCCACCCAATCGGGTGACGGCCCTAATCATATGTTTGCTACCTTTAGTGCCTAGCTTGTGAGTCGTGGAAGATGTTTTTGAGCAGAATGGAAAACATTATTAGTATTCTTACACATGTTAAACTTTTTATATGCTTTAGTGTTACAATATTTTATTTCTGTTTTGAATAGGAGCTCTTTGTTGGAAAAAAAAACCCTGAATAACAGAAGAATTTAAGTTGAAAAGATTCGGTTTTTAAATATATTACTCTTTTGTCCTGATCTAATGTGCCAATGTATAATCAAATCATTGATTTAAAATCTGTATGTTAATCTTAAAAAATAAAGAATAATCCTATTTAGTAGGTTATTTTCCTGTTTTATGCCACACTTTCTATTTAATTCCACTTTATTAATTTTGCAACAATACAAGAACATATACAGAAGAGTTCATACAGAGATATGAAGTGTATATCACATTTATAAAATATAATATCCTTTTTATTTAAGATTCACTTCATTGAAAGATGATTTGAAAAGAAAGAAGGGAAGGGGAAAAACAGTTTTTCTCTTTGATATTGGAAACATTAGTTAACTTTTTTACGAAAATCATATTGAATCATATATCATCCCATTGAATTATTTGAATACACAGTGTTTGATGATATAAAATAATATGGCTTCGAAGAACTTGCAAAATTGTTGACGCATAAGTAATAGACTGAATAAGATAGATGTCATTTGCTAAAACAATAAATATAGTTTTAAGTAAGGTTCAGATTATCCATGCGTAACTGGATTCTTAATATTTATTTCAAAGATAAAAACTTATATTCTAATCTTTCCTCAAATAAATAAACAAATATAATAAATAAAAATTCAGAACTTTATGACATACAATAACGATGTCTGAAATATTGATAAAAATTATTTCAATATTCCCTAAATCATTAATATTTCAGCTTTATGACTAATCATTTTTTTATATTTTATTATTTTTTTTATCTTGTATATTTTAAATAAGATCTGCAATTTAGAATTTCCTTTACCCTTTTTGCTATATTAGTTTTCTTGAGTGGAGTTATTTTTATAAATCTGTTTAGTAATTACATGTAATATTTTTTATTTTAAATTAAAAATTTTGTTTCATCTGTAATTTACAGCCATTTTGAATTTTTAAATCTTTTTATTTCGTCTGTAGTTTACAGCTATTTTAATTTTTTTAAAAAATTTTTGTCATTTAAAAAAAAAATTAAGAGAATTTTGTATTACTTTTAAGATTTTTTTCTATAAATTTTAACGATTTTTCAGAATTTTTCGGATCATATTTTCTTGAATCTCGATCGTGTGTGAGTGTCAAATACAATTTTCCTTTCCATTTTCTCAAATGCATACAAACATTTTCGCTTGAAATACTTTAAAATATTGCAAGGGTAATCAAGACATTTTTCGGTTCGAGATGCAAGGTTTCAAGATGTATTTCAAAATTTTCGCCATTAGCCGCACTGTAGGATGTCGTTTCTACTGAAGAAAGCTTTAAAACACATTAAACATGATTAACAAAAGAGAAATAGCGAATATCAAACATAATGTTTATCGAAATTTAATTTTCTATTAAGTAACAAGTGGCCGCAGTTGCTGAATGGTTATGGTTGCGAACTCGTGGTTGGTGTTGTCAAGTTATGGTATCAAAACAAAAAGTATCAAAGTGAAGACCCACCGTGTAGAGGGGCTGATGCACGTAGCATGCGGTGAGTTTCAAAGTGGTAAGGTAGTTTCGAGAGAGGAGAGAAAATTTAGTGCCTGGTCATTTTTGAACGTGGTTCAAAATTACTAGATTCGTCACCAATATCCCTCGCGTTGCTTCAAAGTGCTACATTATTAACCCCTTAACTGTAGATTAAAAGTAACATGATTCGCTCCCCAGTGCCACCGTTTTTCACGTAGGCGAGCGTATACAATGTATGGGGAGGGGGAGAAAAGCCACAGATAAACAAATTTTTCTCTGATATAAGTAAATCCTTCGCAAATACTGTCAAGATCATTTCATTACATTCCAAAAACTTGGGAACAGCTTTACTAATAGCAAGGCAAGGGAAAGAATCGAATTTGGGAAGGACGTATATATACGTTCAGGGCACTTAACACACGGGTTGCGGGAGACGGATATATACGCAGGTGGCAGTTGAGGGGTTAAAATCAAATCAGTTTATTACATAATGAATAATAAAACATTAGGAGAAACGTATTTGCAGACAACATCTTTTTAAAGTCTATTTTTTTCTCAGAATTGGCTTCTTTTCTGAATGAATTAAACTGAAATGCAAGCTGCTGCTAAAAAGATGGACAATTTGGGACAGAGGGTTCTAGATTCAGAAATGCTTTAAATTAATAGAATTCAAATTTTAACAACTTTGATACCAGTATTCAACACCAAAGTTCATCGAATTCAACAGTTCCCTTTAAATTTATTTAATAGGCTATTTTCCAAAATTCATCTCTAAAACTTAATTTTAGTGAATATTACTACACATGTGAAATATTATATCTTAAGATTTAATTCTAGTAAATAATTTTGAACAAACTTAATTAAATTATACCAGAGTAAATTTGCGAATCATTAAGTTCTCCTTCTTCTTTGTGGAATTTTAAAAAGGGCGAAAAATTCTCAACTAAGCTCTCTTATTTATCTCATTTAACTCGTCCAAAAATTTTTCTAAAGGTTACCATAAAGCAATGGGTGATGTATAACTTATTATTTCTCTCTCTATATAATTTAATTTTTCGTGATGTTGCAATAAATTTATGTATACATTCGGTAAAGGTAGAAGAAATGAGAAGAAAAAAGGTGAATTTATCTGAAGAGAAACGCCAAGAAAACGATTTGCCTAGATGTCTCCCCCCCCCCCCACTAGCTTTCAGCGCTTTCTCGAAAAATCCGCTTATATTATAGATCATGATATATTTCTAATATTAATTTTCAGAAGCATCCATATGGCTGCCAAATTTATTTGCCAAAAATGATGCCAGCTGGGCTGTATTGCTAATAGAATTACATAATACACGTAAATTACAGTTTTATAATATGAGTAATGAGTATAAATAATTGTATAATTTGTACAATTGTTTAGTTTACCGTTAGGTGAGCAGGGGGTAACCCCCTTCCTCCAATATTTATAAAGCTTTTTACATATAACACTAACTTTGTATTTTTTTTAAAAATAAAACCTTTTAATTCCTTCTTAGAAAATTTGAAGCTTTCTTCAGATCACTTTGTTTTTACAATGATTTAAAACATCTTAAATTTTAGTTGGTCTTTTTCAGATAATCATTATTCAATCATTTTGTTGTTGATGTGATTTTTGATTTTAATACTTAAAAAAACAAGTGGGAATGATAAACGAAATTGTATTCTCACGGGGCTCATGTTGAATTTCATAGGTAAACTTTTTTAGTAAAATAAATAATATGAATTATGCAAATTTTCCTTTCATTTCCCTCGTTTTATATTTTACCATTGAAATAATTTTAAGAGAGCTTAAATCTTTAATATTAATTTTTATTGATCACTGGAACTTTAACGCAAAAACAAAATATAATATTAACAAAATCAGGTGATTTAAAAAAGAATTTAATCCCTAATTTCATTTTTAATTTTACTTATTATGCTTTTTTTAGTAAATTAAAATTTATATTTAAAAAAACAAATTCGACATTTGGCACATAGATAAACAAAATTTACGATGTATAAATAAAGTTTCCTTTCTTTTTTTTCATATAGTTACATAAGAAACAACTTTTAAAAGCAACAATTATATATTTAACCTTGATAATAATAATATATGTTAATTAAAAATAATAAATAGACACCAGGCACTGGAATTGCGGGCAGTACACGCATACATTTCTATCTTATCTGTAAAATATATTTTAAGTAAAACTAATGTTTAACTAAACACATGTTTAACTAAACTGCTTAACTAACTGTTAATGTAACATGTTTAACCAAACTGTGTACATAAACCATTCCTAGAAAATGATGTATCACCTTAAATTTAACTTTTTCCTACAGTTAATACATACACTAATAAATCTACGATATATTTATTTCAATTTTTCTTGCTTGCTTAGAGAATAACTACAACCCTACCATTTTTTTTCCTACCAAAATCTTAATGTTTCAATACATTTATCCAACCATCAAATTTGAATTTTTCTTAAATTTTTACAAGTGAGACAACAAGTATAAGTCTAATATCAGTTTTAAATTCAATGCAGAACACGTGATTGCATTTATCATGTGACCGTGATGATTATAGCTCATTGTAAGGCTGATTCCTTTTGTCCCGAGTTTTGTTCTAAATAAGCTGCTTCTACTTCGAACCACTTTTAAGATGTCTAATTACATGCAATTTAAAATAATACGTCAATCGATAGGTTGAAGAAATGCTTTGTTTTTTCTGTTTGTTTATATTAAGGTATCCAAATACCCTAAAATTATTAAATTTTGCCAAAATTGACAAATTTTCATGTGATTTTATTTTATAGGCCATCTTATTAGCTTTATAAAAATACCAAGTTTATTATTTTCCGCGTTCACTAGAACAAAAACTACAAGTGTTTTTAGTAAAAGCAGATGCCACTACTTTAAGCAAGATGTCGTACTTTAAAATGTGTTTTACTCGGAATGGTTTTTTTTTTTTTTTTTGAAATGACAGTGATTGCTAAACAAATTTTGAAAATGATGAACTGAAATTTTTTGTGTGTATTATGTACAACAATAGAAGTGTCTTAACATTCAAAGTTGATCAATCTCTGTTTTATAACAAAACTTACAGTCCCTTATGTTAATATAATCACTGATTTTTTAAGCAATTTAACTAAGCAATAATAATTAAGCTTAAGTGCTCTAGTTTTTGTAACTAACTAATTTTGTAACTAATTTAAGCTATAATAACTAAGATAAAATGCTCTAGTTTTTGTAAAAATTAAAATATCTCTTATCCTCAAAGTCATTTAAAAATGAATAACATAGCAACACATCAGAATTGAAAAATTAAAAATTTGTTCATAAACTTTTGGTACAGAATGGGCCTTATTTATGCTATTTTTTATAATTTTTTACCACTTTTTTCCCTTACGCGAGTAATAATAATTTATTTTTCTCTTCTTAATTTTAGTATACTTTTATTAAAATGTACGAGCAACAACAAATCTAAGAACAACAACAACAAAAAATCCCCATATCTCCATTTTTTTATTAAAAGTTGTCGCAAGTAGTCGGATACCTTAATTTAGTTATAATTTGCAGAGATATTTTGGTTATAGTTTTAAATTTTGAAAATTAAGATCATTCCTGGTGAGAGCAGGTATGTGAGAAATTTCACAAATAAATAATGTACACAAAAATTTTCTGTTTATATATTACATGAAAAAAGGTAAGAAATCCTTTCGTGATTTTTCGCTTCTTAAAAAAATAATGATAATCATGAATTGTGTGTGTGTGGTATTCTATGAATTCTTCATCAGGGCACTCTTCCGATTAAAGTAGTGTTAACTTATCTTTTGGTGGTACAATTTCATGTAAATCGCTTAAAAACTTATTATATTAGTATAATACATTCGTTTTAAATCAATCGTTTGCTGTTACTGTCTATCTGGTAGCTGTTTCTGTAACTGATTTGTAGTTTACGATGCATCCAGTTGCAACAACGATTGTATGGAATAATAGCCTTTGTTGCTCCATATTCACCAAAACCTGTAACTGTGACTGTAACAATGTTTGCATAATGGGCTAAATTCATGACTGTCACATGATAGATACAATCACATGTTCTTCGTTGTATTCAAAGCTGATATTTGACTTGTAATCGTTGTTCTCCTTCTACAATTTAGATAAAATTTCAAACTTGGTTATTTGTAAAGATGTTCAAATATAAAGATTCTTCGAAAAGTTTTTCAAAATTAAAAAAAAAAAAAAACCTTATAGTACTCTTGTATTTTTAAATCAAGTACCTTTTATTTACCTATGTACCTTATTATTGTTTACAAATAAATACTTTTTAAAAGAAAGTTTCTGCAGCAAGCAAACGTTGGCAACAGCAAAGCGCATTACATGATTAGCTGGAAACACGTGATTGCATATATCATGTGACTATGACGTCACATAAATTTATTAACTGATTGACTGGGAACACGGATTGGTAGTTATCACGTGGTTGTGAAGTCTAATGAATTTGGGCCACATTAAGGACGTATTGGAAGATTGGACTATATTTGGAAAAAAAAGTTCATCGAGTTTTCAGAACAACATTTAACGAGTTTCGTAGAAATTGACTTTTGAAGGGAGATCAAAAGAGATATGTAGTAATGGAAGAAATTTTATCATTAATATTAATATAGGTATAGTAGTTTTATTATCAATTAAAATTATGTGTAAATATCGTTTAAAAATGCCTATTAAATAAATAAAATCTTATTTGCTGCGCATTACACACACAAAAAAAATGTTCCAAAGGTGTTTTTATTTTGATACCATATGCATGTGATGCAGATGTAAGCGGTAGATTTTTGCTCCCTTTTTTTCGAAAGCCCTTTTTTCCCCCTGCTTTCTCACAGGAGAATACAACTTTCCCCCATCAAAAGAGAAACATGATCCAGTCACTGGGGCCCCTTAAAATTAGCCCGATTTTCAATGAATACACGCCAGGCATACAATTGCACGCATAGTGGGTGAGCAGCGGGGGATGAGGGAACTATAATTAGGGATTTATCGGAGCAGAGAAGAGATAGATCAAATAACTTTTTTCTCCTAGAATTTCGTTTCAATGATTCGTGTCTCCGTTTTTGATATGCTATAGTAGTGCAATATTATCAACTCAAAAATAACTTTTGCTTGGCATTAGTATAAAGTTAAAAAAAAAGTCTATGTGCATTCCTTTAAATCTATTAAAAATAACTTGAAATGTATTGAAGTGAATAACAAAGTATGAATACTGGATCCCGTTTATAAGGAGGGAAAAAATCATTACTAGTCGAGAAATCTACCCATGCAGAAAAGATGTTCCATTACACGAAGTTAAGGATAAAGAAACTTTTTTTTTAAATATTTGCGAAATTTAATATTGCCGCAAAGGGTAGAATTTCCGGAAAAAGATTTAATTTTGGTTTGTGTGTGTGATGGTTTAGAATGAAAATAAAATTATTTTTCCTAAAAATAAATAAACACGGGATGGCAATTGATAAGGGTAAATAATGAATTATACAAGGTACATTTCAACATTTCAAAAGCACCAGCTCTCTCTACTCACCGTCAAATCATGTCGACCGAAGCTTTTTTCTGCCTTCCCCTTTATGGTGCACTGCAATTTCGACAGTAGTTTTTTTAAAAATTAAATTCTATATTAAAGAACCACCCTCTCATCGCAATAAATGTTAAAAAGTATTCAAAGCTCTGTTTTTTTGTAATAAAATCTATCTTGATTTTTTTTAACATGAAGAAGCTAAAATACCTAAATTTCATTCCCTATGTGAAATATTACACACACACACTCCTATGTTTGTATCTGGGTTTGGTTCCAGAATCTGGCAATAACTTGTTTATTGTACTCAGATTTATCACGGGCTCTGCATTTTTGAATGTAGTTTTTAGGTAAGTTACCTTTTTCTCATAATGGATTTAGATTTTCTATCCATTATTTGCAATAGGTTTTTGCTCAGTATTATTGACAGAAAGGGGGAAGGTTGGCTTGCCACAAAACGTGTTCAACCCCCCCCCCCTTTATATAAATTATTTTATGTGTAAGCTGTCCTAAGTCAGCAATGTTTATAATACTGTAGCATCCATACTTTTATATTTTTTATATATAACTCTATTATTTTATTTTTTCATATTTCCTTTTAAAGTCTATTATCTGGTTAACTTGAAATTTCAATTATTTTCTGCTTTGATCATGTTTATTTATCTCTCACTTGTAGAGAAATTTTGACTATATATATATACATATATATATATATCTTAGCTGGAACTCCCTAATTTCCGTACCAAACTAATGTGGGGACTTTGAGCTTTTTACAGATTTTTAATGTGCATCATCCCCTTTAAACGGTGGATTTTCAGTAGTATAATCACTTGACAACGCTGGCTACGAGTTCGGGAACATGACCAGTTGGCTAGTAGGGCCATACTTTCTGGTGGTAAGCCGGAATTATATTTTTCAATACTATTTCCTTTCAACAGTATTATAAAATCATGCAAAGAGCATAAATATGATTATTAAACATAACGTAACATAATACATAATATATATACTCTACTGTACATACTGTAAGTGTTCCGTAGACTTTTTTACCTGATGTTTATACCTTTATTTATTTACTATTTCTTTTTTATGGTATTTTTGTCAAACAGAAAATGCATTTCACTCTTTTAACTTTTATACCAAACCACACGAGGTCTTTGATTCCCAATTCTATTTTACGCATATTATATTCCAATGTACTGCACAAAGGTCTTGCCGGGAATCAAGATGCGAACATCGCAATAAGCAACCCCAAAGAGCACCGTAGCTAATCTACACCTTCTTATAATCCGCTCCATCGCCTCACCCTCAGAAGGGGAGGCAAGAAAAGCTTCCTTGTCCTTTCCAGAAATCAAACCCAAGTCAACAACAGAAGAAACGGAACGATTATCTGCACTAAACTGTCGAGAGGCCGCAGTGGTTGATGTCTCTTTGTATCCGCCTCATCTTTTTTTCATCACTCAAAATCGCCGGTTCCCATTTTTCCCGATGGGAGGGATTGCGGCAGTGATTGAATCGCAGCTAATCTGCAAATAACCGCCCGCGGCAACAAGGGGTCGAGGATGGAACCTAATTTCCTCTCTTATGTGTCCGACGCAGGAGGTGACAATGGGAGGGGAGACCCTACTGAATCGCAACATTGTATCGCGGATTGTGATTACGGACAAAGAGTGATCAGGACTTACATTTCCCCCTTTCTTTACATGGGGGGGGGGGAGATGGAAGAATCTTGTATTCCCAACAAGATGCTTTTTCTTCAGGGGGAGATGAAAATCTTCTTTGAAAAGGTGTCGCCACATCGGTTAACGAACCGATGCCCGTGTCAAAGGTGGCGACAATGCGGTACATGCACGACTGCTTATTCCCCTATTTCGCGGTGTGATACTTGCTTTGAGTAAGTAATTTAACCTGTTGAGAATATATAATATCTTAATGCCATTGCTTTGAGCGAGACCTTTGAAAGAAAAGCATTGTGAACATTCGTTGGTATAGTCAGGGTAAGGGCACCCATCAAAATTTTCAAGGATATTATTAGAATCTTGAGCGGAGCCTGACATTTTAAAACTGACCCGTTTTCGAATACAAAAGATAAAGTTATTTAATATAAATATTATTGGATTTTAATTAAAATGTTTAAAAAAGTGGACTATATTCAGTTTTTTTTAGAAGTTCAATTAAAACACAAATTGATTTAAGTTTTAAAAATCCAAATTTTTCCAAATTTTATAATGCATACATCAAACATAGTTTCCAATGAAAAAAAATTGGATTTTTTTAAAATTTGGCCTGATATAGGCCCATTTAATTAAAATCTACTCTCTCTGCTTTGGTTATAACAAAGATATTGCTACTACGGTCTAATTTTTAGACAAGGTTACTCTTTCCCGTACTTTCTAAGCCTTTGCATATTTATTATTATCTATAACAATGACTGCCAACAATTATTATTAGGTTATTGTATATAATCATTAATAATTACTTTTTTTATTTAAAATTATGAATAATTATTTTATTTAAATTGCTGCTGGTTTTTATTAGTAATTATGATTAATAATTCATGTCAGTAAGTGGTCCTTAATTATTATTATAAGCACCTATTAGTTTTATTGTATATATTAATAATTCCTAATTTCAATAGCAGATTGATGATTTCAGAATACGATGTTGATGATAAGCTATCAATTAATTCATAGTAGATTGAAAAAGTAAAAGATTAACCCTAGGCATTGATTTAATTTCTTTTCAAAATATTTCCAATATTATAATTTTTTTAGCCAGCAATGGGAATCGCGAATAATCTTAAAGTTTAATTTAAGGAAGATTAATAAATGACTGTCGAAAATAGAAAGAAAAAGAGTAGAGAAAGAGAAAAAGAGTATTTATTGGATACCTGCCCCAAGAGTTTTACATATTACATGAAAAATCCGAATTTAATTGCTGTATAGAAAAACTTTTTGCGCTTTGAAATATAACTATTTCTTAAAAGTATCTGCTGTTTCAGCTTGTAGCTACCGTCTTTCAATTCTTCGCATACTTCAGGAATTTTAATTTATTAGATAGGGGCAAAGTTTAATCACGGTTTTTTATGTTTAATTTTTCAAAGAAATTCTTCTACATTGAATGAACGATTTTATTTTTTTTCACAAATTAAATTTGTACTGATGCATTGTTTACTTTTGTGATTTCAAAGCAAAACTAACTTAATTAAAGAATTTGCATGCTATTAATCGATATATGTGGAGTTGATTAACGTAAAATTAACAAAAAGAAATAAATTAATAATTCAATAATTATTTATTAACTAAGCACACAGTAATTGAAATCATTATACTAATTGTAATTTTATATTGAAATGGGGTCTTCTCTAAATTAATCAATTGGTTATGGTCTGTCGTGACAAAACATTCTTCAAATCACTTAGTTTCGATATAATTATTAGAGAAATATGATAATTAATAACACCCACAATAATATTAAATTAGATCACGCGTTATTATTAAGTACTATTTATTCATAATGTACATAATAATGCTTAATATAAGGAAATATATATCATATATAGAACACATACTTCAGAAAAAAATGTATATGTTTTTAAACATAAACTAAACTAAGTGTTGCAACAACCCATGAGGGCCAAGGCTGACTGTGCCCATTTCAATTTTCGTGACCTTGGGCACTGAGGTGCATGAGCAGATGTTCCGGTCAGGTGGTCAGTTCGTCGAAAATCCCCCAATGTTTAGTTCCCAAGAAAACTTGGTACTCATTTATCGACCCACTAAATAGAGATGAAAGGCTGAGTCAACCTTGCCCAACCTCCGGGGTTGAACCTCGGTCTTCAAACTGTGTATCACAGAACCCTTAGGTTCCACAAGGCAGACTCATAGTTTGCACGAGCCACAATAAAAAATCGAAAAGAAAATTATAAATGTGTATGCAAAATGGAGATTCACGTTCTCTATGAAGTTAGTATACCCCAAGTATCTGAAGCTCATCCCAGTCAATGAGACTAAAAATTTATTTACATAACATAATTGATTTTATAATATTTTTAAACTTATTGTAATATAGTAAAAGAAGATTAAAACGTTCCCCTCCTCCCTTATATGTACTGCCTACTAGATTGTGAAGATTGTATTGTTTGCTATTCCGGGTTCAACGATGCAATTTCACACTCGTAAGTAAAATGTTTTGCACAAATAAATAGTTTTCTAATGGAAAATGCGACTTTTTACATTTGAGGGGGGGGGGACACCTATAATGGAGAAAGAACAACTTAAAGACATTTCCAAACATTCTGTGTTCAAATCTAAATTTAAGATAGAAAAGCTCTTAAATTTTAGATTGCAAATTTCTGCAAAATACTCAGGATTTCTCACATCGCTATAAACATTTTAATGCCATTAAAAAAATCTTTCTCAAAGCCAGTGGCTACCAAATCAAAACATAAAAAAGAAATAAACGCAGAATATGAAATACGACTGCAGGTAATTTTAATAGACCTAGACTTCGACAGTTTGTGTAAAAAAAAATTTTAAAAAAACGCAAGCACATATCTCATTTACTAAATAAAATACATAGGTAGGCGACTCTTGGAACACAGATTAATAATATTATTGTAAGTAAAAATTAAATAAAAATTTTATTAATAACAAATAAAATACTTTTTTAATTGTCTTTACTTAAATATTATTGTTGATCTTTAAATATTATTTTAAGATTTATTGTAAGAGGTGGGAAGGGAAAAATACCATATAATTCTAAGGGTTCTATGAGTCGGAAAATCTGGAAGACTACTATTGTATATCGTACATTGAAGAATTAATCATCATTGGCATTAACTCCTGTAAGAAATTAATGTAACAGCATTAATATGACACTCATTTAATACGAACTATTTCAACTAAATAGTTAATTGAGCATAATTTGTCGCAAAAAGCTTAATTCCTTTAATCAAGGATTTAGAAACAATTGCATACAAAAAGTATACGACGAAGCTCTTAAATTAATCCATGAATATACATAAGATATTTCGCTTAAATACTTGTTAAAACTAGTTATAAAAAATTAAATGAATGAACAAATCAAAAATGCAAGAATATTTATTACCAAGCAATATAATTTCAAATTTAAATACCAAATCAAAATGCAACTGAATTTCTGTGAAGATAAAAGTATAATTGATAATCAGTTGATTCATATCGAGTTTTAATATTTTTTTTTCTCATGGAAGTTTGTTAAGATATCCGACTGCCCTAAAATTGTGAATTTTGCCGAAATTGACAATTTTTTTATGATTTTATTTTATAGACCTTAGCTTTATAAAAATACTAAGTTTATAATTTTCCGTTCACTAGAACAAAAACTATAAGTGTTTTAGTAAGAGAAGATGCCATTACTTTGAGCAAGATGTCATACTTTAAAATGCGTTTTACTCGAAATGAGTTTTTTTAAATGCTCAAAGGGGCCAGCGATTGCTCAAAAAGTTTTGAATATAATTAACTGAAATTTTTTGTGTATGTTTTGTATAATATTAGAAGCGTTTTAACCTTCAGAATTACCAATCACAGTTTTATTACAAAATTTACAATTCCTTATACTAATATAACCATTGTTATTTTTGGCAATTTCATATAATAACTAAGGTAAAGGGCTCTAGCTTTTTGTAAAAATTAAAATATCTCTTATCCTGAAGGTCATTTCAAAAATGAATAACATAGCAACACATCGGAATTGAAAGATTGAAAATTTGTTCATAAACTTTGGTACATAAGGGCCTCGTTTATGTTATTTTTTGTAAATTTTTACCCATTTTTTCCCATTTTAGTAATACTAATTTCTTTTTCTCTTCTTAATTTTAGCATATTTTTCTTAAAATGTATTAAATAAATCTAAAAACCACAAAAAAAAAAAATCCCTATATCTCCATTTTTTTTAAAAAAAGTCGCAAATAGACGGATAACTTAATATATATTATTTTTTATATCAATACTTTTGGAAAGTTTGAAAATTATCACATACCTGAAAAATATAGAAAAATTGGTTCACAACATAACAAAATTTTAATGGGATTGTTTTACTACCTCAAACTCAAAACAGATCTCGCCAATTTCTATTTTTGGGGTTGCCTCAATTGATACATAGCGGTTTCAATTAATTAATAAAAAATATACGCATGTCTATCATAAACAGAAATAATCTTAGCGGTAGAAAAATTGATTCAGGTGTGAATGCTAACGTAATTTTTTGCGTCATATATTAAAAACACATAAAAACGCTGCTAAAATTAGGACAAAAAAAGAAAAGAAAAATTAACAATTTCCCTTTGAGTCAATTTTTTAAACTAAGAATTTTCTCTTTGTACTTTTCACTGTATTTCCCTGCTGATGTATGTTTGTCTTCCCAACGCATTTCATCCAAAAATGTACTAAATAATTTTTCAATGTGTAACAGCAAGATAAAAGTTTTGGTTTAGCGCTATTTTTTGAAATAATTGAGTTAAAATTCGTTCCTTTTTCTTTTTGTCTCAAAGGAAAAAAAACCTTTTCATGAATTATTTGATTGATTTTTGAGAGCCTCTTTCTGAGAAGAATAACGACTTTTGTAAATGAGTTATTCAAAGCAAATTGAAGCGAGTTTTCTGAGGATGTTGATAGAGAACTCTTAGAAGATAGTGGTATTAAAATTATATTTGTGAAAGAGCTCCTTTGTGTAATATCTATATGTCACGTATCATAAAAAGAATCAACCTGAAAATTTTTAAAAAGTTTATATTACATAAAATAAGTCTAATTAAATACCGGTTTGATAGATTTCGTTACATTTTCTTAAGTTCGATGAACGGCTTGTCAAAAAGAGTCATTTAATAAGAGTTCTTTTAAAGGTTTTCAACATTTACATGTATAACAACCATTACAGCCATTTATGAATTACATAACTTGAAAAATATTCTAATTATAACAAAATGTAAAAGATTTATCTTTTGTATTGTAATAAATATATATAATACTGTAATAAATATATGATTTATATAAATCATTAAATAATGGAAATTCCTAAATAGTTGAATACTTTTAACTATAGTTCATATTATTTAATGATTTATAAGAATTCATAATTATATTGCATAAGAATAACAGAAGAATTACACAAAAATTACAACAAAATTGTATTCTGGCAATGTACCAACAGCTCTTGTTATATATATATATATATCTAAAATCTCTATTATTTTCTCTTTTCTAATTTTTAGACGCTGCATAATCTAAATTTACAAAACAGTATACACAAAAACCTTCAAATAGTTTTCTGTTAGCCATTTCCACCACATCCAGCTTTGCTATTTTATATATATTATATCTAGGGATATATATAACTTCCTATTGAATTGGACAGCTATTTAAAAAAAGAACTTACCACTAATAAATGCAAATAAAACGAGGAAATTTTTTTTTAAAGTAGAGAAGCTTTTTACGGCTAAGGGGCTCGCTCATGCGATAGGTACAAAAAAATCCCCAAAAAAAAAAATTCCCCATAAATTGCCTCTTTAACATGTCTAGAATACGGTGATAAAGTGATTTTTTTAAAATTCGAAGTCGTTATAAGGAAGCAAGTGTTAGAAGAGTAGCTGTTCGTTGCCCTGAGTTGGCAATCCAAGGATGGGCCTATTGTGTTCAATCGCATTGATACCATTGACCCTTCTATGCAAATATACGTTCACACAAATTTGTAGAGGTTTAAAAGGAAATATCTATAGTTATTGAATATTTCGTTGAAATTGTTTTAGTCTTCGCCACCAGGCATCGCCGATTGAGGGTAAGTTAAGATTTTCAATGTTTTAATCGGACTTTTTTTTGAAACTTTAAACGCGTTTTTCTAAAAACTGTTTTTCAAACTTTCATCCATCATATCTCAAGAACGGTTTGACCGAATGACTTCAAATTTATAGGGTAGACTCAGCACATATTTACGCGCCAAATGGACTACAATTATTTCAAAATTCAAAATATTTCTATTTTTTGTAAAAAAAAACCCTGATTCGAAACTTTTTCTTCAGAGGTTTACCAAAAATCCAGTTTTTGATATTTTCAATTGAGTATAGTCCATTCTATGCATTTAAGTTTATAGATTAAAACGCCGTTAGTTTTTTTTATTTCAGATAAGCCAATCAGCAGGAATCGTGGAGGAAGTGAGCGTCCCTTTTTTCGAGGAGGGTGTGTTCAGAGCGTTCACGTTCTATTGAATATTTTTGGCTAAACATTTATATACATACTCTTAACATATATATAAATAAAAGATAAAAAGCCAAAAGTTCTATCTTTTTACTGGTCGTCAAAAAAAATTCCCTAAAAATGCTTAAAAAATAGCCCGTCACATGGATGAACCCCCTTAATGCACATTATGTAAGTAATGCATGGATTTAAGTTCTCTCTTGCACAATTCTTCGTCATTTGTCCCTGCCCTTATTTCAAAATAAATGTTATTTATACAATACAGTGATAACAAAGAACCTGGCTTATTTTATAAGTTATTTTGTTTAATCCGAACGACTTAGGATCTAATTTTGTGTGTCTACGTGTGTGTAAGATGGGACTAATTTCGTTTTTATTTTCTCTTGAAGGGAGTCCAGGGGATCATCAACTGTCTTCCAGTTCACACACGGATTCTGGCAACAAGGCAGACCCGGACAGTGGGTCTGAGGAGGGTCCGAAGAAGAAACACCGTAGAAACAGGACTACCTTCACCACCTATCAACTGCACGAACTTGAGCGAGCTTTTGAGAAGTCCCACTATCCCGATGTGTACAGCAGGGAAGAATTAGCAATGAAAGTCAATCTCCCGGAAGTCAGGGTTCAGGTACTTAATCAGAAATTCATATGGATACATTTCTGTTTTTGTTTGTTTGCTTTCGGAATCATATATCCCAGTGTTGTCGGCAAACTTTTGGAGAAAAGAGCCAAGGTGTAAGGAAAACAAAATAGCTAAGGTATCAAAGAGCCATTTATATGAAGAGCCACAAACTCGTGAGTAGAAGAGGAAGTTGAGCCTCCTGTAGCAGTTGCAATCAAGACTGTTGCACTCCAATCAGCCTTTTCTATTTTTAATATTTAAATAAGGCTTCAAACAAAGTACATTTTTCATTCCTTTCAAAACTATGAACTTTCGAAGATTTCTATTTCTGTGGCTCAACGCAAAAACAACCAACGTCAAAATATTTTAATGATGGAATTAAGATTCAAAGTGTCTTGAAAAAAATGTTTTTACAAATAATACCTTTATAATTTTATTCTGAAAAATCACGTTCACACAAATAACTTAATTTGGTTTTGTGTGTGTTTGTTCCTGCATATAAATCCATTTAAACTATCTTTTTTATGACATAAACCCTAAAGAATGTCACAAAATACAAAATCCATTTTTGTCACTTCTGTTGGGGGTTTATGAGTATCTTTTGCCTATATTCAAGAATGTTCCCTAACTGATGTATGCATATAAGCAAATATTGCTGTAAATCACTTAGAGGAGTGTCTTCCGTGGCGGTATTTCTACTAGCAGATCATTCTTTGGCTGCTTTAAAGCTAGTTTTAATATTTTCACTGATTCTCAACACACATTGTCAAGGAAGAACAATTTAACACATAAATTTAAAGCTAGTCAAAAGCCTAATTTTAGACGCAAATAAGGGAAAGCATTACAATATAGATAATTTTAAAGGGGAAAGAGAAAAGAAAACAATAAATTTTAGTAGATATATTTATTCTTTTAATAATTCATATAGAGCTAGAAGTCTAAAGAGTGACGACCGTCTATACAAAGAGCCATACGGGGCACGCGAGTCGTGGTTTGCCAACCCCTGGTATATCTAGTCAAGAGAATCACTTATTATATCATCCAGAATTACATTTGATACCATTTTTTTGTGTGTGTGAAGAAACACGTAAATTTACAAAGAAATAAAAACTAAGATAAAACCTCTTAATCAATGAGACGCACATTTACGCACAAAATAATTTTTTTTTTCATTAAAAAAATTATACTCTAATAATCCTTCTTTCCATCTAGAAAATATGTTACATAAATTCTAAAAATCAATAACTTAAAAGGTAATTAAAACATATAATTTAGAATGACAAAAATAGAAATTTCTTTGTAACAGTTTCAGTTTAATAAAAATTGCATGCACCGCTCATGCGTGTTAGAACCACCAAGATTCAAAGTCTCACGTTGGCATGGTGTGGCATGGTGTATAAAGTCTTTAATACTTAACAATGATTCAAAATAACGAGATCCTATATGTTCTTCCGAAGTGTGACGTTAATATGCTATCAATTAGTAAAATTTTACTCTTTTACTCTTTTATTTAAAGTTTATACAATGTTTTTAAAGAGTTTTTATATTATTTTACCTATTTTACTCACAAACTGAAGAAGTAATCACAAGAAGTTAAACTGTTAAAAATAATCAATATCATGTTTCCCATATGAAACATTAAAATGCCTCAAGTAGAAAATGAAGTATTTCTAAATTTTATTATTTACTAAGAATAGGTACCCTTGTACGCCTAAAGGCAGACCAGCCCCCCCCCCCCATTGTACAAATTATACTATCTGTTCATACTTATCGCTCAAATTGCAAAACTGTAATTTACATGCATTGTGCAGTTCTATTATTACAATATATTGTAAGCAAGAAAAAATAAATTTCAAGTCTCCATGCTCGCATTTTAATTTGTACTCCAATTTAGTGCCTCTTTAAAAACAATGTTCCTGATCACCTTTTTCTCTAAATTGCACTCAATTTTTATTCCGTTTTTGCTTCTGCACCTTGACAGAGACACATACAATTGTCCATGAGTAAATATTGTTTCCTTCGATGTTGCTCATAAGCTGATTTTTTTTAAAACTGTGATTTATTAACAGTCATGGCAAATGCCAATTTTGCAGGGAATTGGGTACGTTTCAGTACAAATGGCATATCCAAGTCCCTTCCAGTGTTCTGTGTGATCCTTGGAAAACATACAATTTCTCTTTTCTTATCTCCTGATAAAATTTCACACTGTAGTATATTCTTCTGAATATTTTTCAATACCAATTTTGTGCCTTTACACAGTCCATCAGTTATACATAAATTTCTCTTACTAGCATGACGATACAGCCTAATTTCAAATTCAGTTTAACGAGTGACATTCCTGGTGAATAATGATAGAAATTCAGGCGGATATTGTAGTATAACATTCTCTTAATGACCGCCAAAAGAGCAGCTAAATAAATTTACTACAACATTATGAATTTTTTTTTATATTTAGAGAAAACAATTTTCACATTCCCAATCGTAAATAGCGCAAATTTCAAGCAGTAAAACAATTTTACGTATTAATGTATTGTACCACCGACCAATTTCGCTAAATAAAAAGACATGCCAATTCGGAGACATCGCCAAATGCTGTCATCGTTATTAATATTTTGGGACAACTGCGGGAAAGGTTTTCGACTCTTGGCTGTTTCTTCCGACATTTGGCGGCATTTCTTGATTAAAAAAAAATTGTTCGCCTGTATATCATGTAAGTACCCCAATTAAAAAAGAATGTATAGTTTAAAAATTTGCTTTATTTTATGTGTTATTAAAACGAAACACGATAAAAAGAAATGCCGGAAAGTTTTCTATTTGAGTGTGAATAAATTTTCCCGAAATTCAAATTTTGTTCTCTAACATTAAATGAAAATAGATTTAATCTATTGTATCCATTTATAATGCATAAATGCATTAGAAATTTCCGATATGAATATGTGCTTTTATGTTTTTAGTGTGATATAGATTTTTGAATTAATTGAAATAACACTTTTAATTACACAATGATTTATTCTTGTCTCGGTAAGTTATCTATGTAAATATTCTAGTTGTTATATCCGCACGCTTCGCTGGATATTTCATGATATTGAATGACTATATATTTTTTCTTTATTTTAATTTGTCCGAGTCGTAGCATTAAACTTCCAAATGTATTGAAAACCATTCTTATAACTCGTCTCTTAATTTTAAAAGGGCAGAACTCTTGAATTTCTAAAATTGAAATAGAATTAACTCTTACGCACTCGTAAAACCATCCCAAAATCTCCGCTGAAACCATTTTTAATGGATCTCAGCCCAACAAAACAAACACGTTTATTAAATTTCAAATCTAAACATAATAGTTCAAAAATGAAAATTTTTGATCGATAAGCCTCTTAACCCCCCCCCTCCCTTTTTTAAAAAAAAAACATTTATAAAACCTCGTGCACCACGCAATGTATAATACGGGGGCATACAACACAGAGAGAAGAAAGTATTACAACACAAACATCCATGCCTTCTCCGGGATTCGAACCCAGTCCCTACGGCACCACAATCAGCTTCACTGACCACTATACCGGATGGGCGGCCTTAACCCCCTTTGAGAGTCGATTTTCATAAAGACGCATTCTTAGCAGATTTCAATTCATTCAAAGAAACACATGCACAACATATTCCATTATTGTCGGTCCAGTAGTTCCAAAAAAGGAGCCCCCCTCTAAACGCCCCAGAAACTCCTCAAAGGAGTCGATATCCATAATATCTGTTTTTAACAGATCTCAATTCAACAAAAGAAACATGCTTACCTGAATTCAAGCATAAGAGTCTAACATTTCAAAAACTGGAATTTTTATTTACAACGCCTCTTAATCCCTCGTAATCCCCCTTGAAGGTCGATATTTGAAAAACCCGTTCTCAGTGGAACTCTACTCAATGAAAAGAACACGCTCGCCCATTTTGGTCGATTTTCTCAAAACCTTTTTTGTTGACGATCTCTACTCCATGAAAGGAACATGCCTGCCAATTTTCAAGTCTGTACGCCTAATAGTTCTGGAGGTATCAAGATGAATGAGTGAGTGAGTTGATTTTCCCCTTTATAAATACATTTAAACTCCATTATTATATAAAACAAGCCAAAAATAACTTCATCCCACGTGAACACGTGCAAATGAGATATAAAAAGTCCCTCTTTCCCCCGGTGGTGAAAAGTAGCCTTCAAATATGAATTACCGTAGAATCAAGCAATTAACTCTCCCTAAGTAATGTATATGGGGAAAAAATATCCCTCTCTAGGAAAGCATGGGTGTTTAATCGATTTTCCCCTATGACGTCAGCCCCAGTGTCGACAAACGGCCAAGTGTTTGCCCCGGCCTTGTTAGCCACGGTAGAGTAACGAAAAAGAAAGCAAGGGTGATTTGTCAAAGCTCTCTTATTGACTTCGATTTTGTATTAAGCTCTGCAAAAAAGAGCACAAATGAAAGAGCTATGAAAGTGTCATAGAGAGAGGGGGAGCCCGAAAGCGTGGTCATTCAGTGGATAGTTTACTAGAGGGATGTCACGAAAAGAATGAATGGATTAAATGTGGGAAGAAATAACCGAAAAAGAGGTATAGGGTAATTATCAGTGGAATAGGTTCTATTTGCTTAAAAAATAGTTTATAAGATTAATACTGCTTAATTGATTCTTTTTTTATCGTCAATCTTTATAAATTATACTGCGTACTTAGATTTTTATCTTTAGAAACATTTTTATTTCCTTAAAGTTGTTTTCAGATAAAGTTACAGAGATTAATTTAACCATCAACACACACACGTTTTTAGTTTGAAAGAATACCTCAATAAACACAAAATTATGTTGCTATGCCTATACATTAGTTCATTATACAGAGGATAAGTCAAAATGAATATAGCGATTACAAATGGCTATAACTATTTAATGAAAAAGAATTTATCGATAAAATTTACGCAGAATGTAGACGGAACTTAAAAAATTGGTATACATACGTCTTAGACTGCATGACTATGTGACTTCCTATTGGTCACACGGACAACATATAACTGGTACTTCATTTCACGGCATCATTCTGAAGCATTTGTGCAGTCACTGACGCAAGCGCATTGCAGATACGTACTTTCAGTTCTTCAATTGTTTTGGCCTTGGGAAGCACATACATAATGCCATAAAAAATGGTGTTATGTGCTTTCCATGACCAAAACACAAATGCTTCAGAATGCATGCCGATAAATGAAGTACCACCTAGATAATGTTCGTGTGATACCAAAGGAAGTCACATAGAACATCTATGATGTACGTATGTATACAAAATTTTGAAGTTCCGTCTACATTCTGTGTAAATCTTATTGATAAATTCTTTTCCATTAAATGGATATAGCCATTTGTAATCACTATATTCATCTTGACTTACTCTGTATAATTCAACATAAATAACCCAAAGTGATGGTTACTGATTGGTGAGTACTGAGCACTAAATAATTCAATGTACATGGCGACATTTCATAACTAAACTTTTTTCCCTTGTACCATCGAAACAATCCGATCGAAGCTTTTTTCCCCGTCTTTAGCTTTATTGTGCACTGTAATTTCGACAGTTGACTTTAAAAAAATTCAGTATTATACAAGGGGTGATCAAATGAAAAGGTACGAAACGACACGGTGGGTACAAATATAGACTTTATTCAAAATATATACCATAGGCCTGAGCACAACGATCCCACTGATGAACAAGCCGCAGGATTCCTTGTTCCCAGAATTCCTGTGGCTGTGACGAGACCCAGTCCTTCACAGTGTCCTTGAGTACGTCGTCCGAGTTGAAGCGCTTTCCTTTCAGGTGTTTCTTCAGTGGACCAAACACATGGAAATCGCAGGGTGACATGTCCGGACTGTAGGACGGATGGTCCAACGTCTCCCATTGGAACTTGTCCAGTTCCATTTGTGTGACTCTGGAGACGTGTGGACGCGCGTTATCATGGAGCAGAACCACACCCTCCGTGAGCAGCCCCGGTCTTTTGTTCTTGATGGACCTGCGTAGGCGTCGGAGTGTCTCACAGTACACATCGGAGTTAATGCTTTTTCTGTGCTCGAGTAATTCTGTGCTCGCATCATTTGGACGCCGCTTTTTATAAGAGCCTTTGCTCTCTCCTGCGCATGCGGGCACCCGCGCATGATCCGATCCCAGTCAGAGTCTCCAATGGCATCCCGAGATGTCTCGCTACATTCTCCCTTGGCGGAATATGCAAATATTTAACTGTTTCATTTTTATGTCGTTTCGTACCTTTTCATTTGATCACCCCTTGTATATATATATATATATATATAAATACCTACACTTCATTCTTTTTGTGACAGTACTTAACATAAAAATTAATTTTTCATTTTATTTTTTCCTTAATCTCTATATACTATAGAAAATTTTTTCCGCATAAGTAGGCTCTGAAATTCTAAAAAAAATTTTTTTGATCCAACCTGTTATACAATATGTTTAAATTAAGAAAGACTTAATATATACTCATTTTTTTTTACTTTAACGCGTAAGGTTAAATAAGAAACAACATCACTTTCTTCACTCAAAAAGAAAAACACAAAATACAGAGCATATGTTTCTTTAAAAAAAATGGCATAGTTAAAATATTATAAATATAAAATATTTATTTATTTTTAGCATAAATGCTGTTATTACTTGACATTTTTCTTCATTTGCGGGAGGGGGGGGGAGGGGGAGATATTGGTTTAGGTTTTGCTCTCTTTCTCTTTACGATTTAATAATGATAACTTACTTTTAATAGAATACGAGGAAACATATTATTTTAAATATTTTTAACCAGCACTATAGGTTTTTGTCAAATTATTCTAACTGAAAATATTCTACAATTATGAAATTCTTGGAATATTGGATTTATTACTTTATATATTGATTCCATTTCCTCGACTTTGTGAACACATTCAATTCGAAATTTCTTAAGAAATTTTTTGTCTATATAATAAAGCTTACATTTTGAAATTTTTTACAAATTTCTTAAGTCTTAATAAACTGTTAATTTAGCTTTATTATTTTTTCAACGTCTTTTATTAAAAATTTATCCCTCTATATATCAAATAAATTTTCGTGATGGTGTAATAAATTTGTTTATTTATTTATCTCACATACGAGAACAATAACAAAAAGGCAGCAAGTCCCGTTGAATATTATGGTTACAAATTATGAACTCTCTTAGTATGAGGCTCTGTCAAGGTGCAGAAGCAAAGACGGAATAAAAATTCAATGCAATTTAGATGAAAAGATGATTAGGAACATTAATTTTTAATAGGCACTAAATTGAAGTACAGATTAAAATGCGGAGAGGGAGACTTGGGCATTTTTCCCCTACTTACAATACATTGAAAAAAAATAGAACTACACAAATATGTAAATCACAGTTTTACAATTTGAGTGATGAGTATGCACAGAGTTGTATAATTTGTACAATGGGGGTTGGTTCACCGTTAGGTGAACACAGAGGATACCCCCCTCCCTAGTATTTTATAGTTCTTAAAATCCTATTATGCACATTCATTCCCTTAGAGCTTTAATATCCTATATGAATTTTTTTCATATTAGAGCATCTAAAATAAATAGATTTAATAAATACTAAATTAGGAAAAAAACTCATAATTTTTAAAAGGATTTAATGTCATGGGCTGTCAACTTTTTTTTCACAAAAGGGAGATAAATTTAACGCAGAATAACACCATTCAATATTTTGATCTCCTTAAAAAATAAAAACCGGACCAATTGACTCTTTTTCTTGCACCATTTAAATACCAATCATTCTTTTAGAAATATTGATTTCTCTAAATTGCTATAAAAGCCAGAATCTCATTTTTCCGAAACAGAAAGAATAGGATAAGATATTTATCTTTCCTTTTTTTTATTTTATTTCCACCCTTACGCATACCCGGATTTTGATTTCCTCTGAAATTAGGTGCCTTATTTTAGGCGTCTCGGTAAATATGATCTTTGCTCACAACCCCATTCCTGTAAATAATAAAAGGAGAACGTCGAACTTGGAGGGGACTTCTTCATTCCATTTTCGACTCGAAACGTTCTATCTTGTAAACTTTGCATTGGAAGACGAGCTCATTCATTTTGGATTGTAGCTCACAAATGCCGTGCGTAACTGCATTTGTGAGTCAATGGAAATGAAGACCTCTGTTTGCTGTTGTTCTGAAAAGAACTTTCTACACGTTTTCCCCTCTTACACGAGCAATGAATATATTTCGTTGCGTTAAAGGAAAAACGCCCCGTTTCCTCCTTATATTGGATTCTGGGAGGACCTAAAACTGAAATTTGTGTTTTCTTTCGGAATGACTTATTTCCCCCGTAAGTATCCCAAAAAGTCTGGTGTTAGGTTTACGAGAAGATGAGTGAAAATCGTTTCTATATATAAATATATATAACCGAGTTCTTTCAATGTTTTTTTTTAGTCTGTCGCGATCAAGCGAGTTTTTTTTAAGAGTACAAGAGTATAGGAGGAGCTTATAAGCGAGATATAAAGAAATATCAGTTTTACTGCAACCCTAAAAGTAATGCTGGAAACTCAATTTCACTTTTGCCTGGTTTAAGGATAATAATGGTAAATGAAGTACTTTTTAAGAGACTTATAACATAACACATTTTTATTTCTATGTTCTTTATAAAAAAAATTGCTCGATATACATTGGTAAATAACAATAAAGTGCTATTCATAATCTCCTCCCCAAGGATCTGGAGCTCTATAGTAAGAAAGCTAAGATGAATACAGCTATAAATATCACTTAAAAGAATACAGAAACATTCAAGTTTAAAAACATATTTTATAGGAGTTCTGTGTGTATATGAACCCTTAGTCACATGGCATATGCAAGTGGCTATCAAAATAATGGAAACATTCTTTATATAGAATCTTTTTTTTTTTGTATGGTGAAGGACCACTCTTTTGGCATGTAATACCACTTGGATTCGCTGAGAAATGGATTCATATAAGTGCTAAATAGTGTTTAGAGCAGCGGTTCTTAAACTTTCGATTGCCACGGCCCCCTTTTATGTATCAGAGTGACATCGCGAACCACCAAGATTTTGAACATTCCATTCCATCTCGACTTAATATTCTTGATCAAAGTACATGTTCCAGTAGAGTTTTTTCATTGGAGACAATTTAGGGATCTAGCGTAGTATGGCACTTATTCCAATTTTTTCGCGAGGCCTTTCAGAGTCTGTAAAAGGGGGGGAATCTCAACGTTACATGAGAGACTCCGCGGACTCCTAGAGAGGCACTGCGAATCCTCAGGGGTCCACCGACCACAGTGAAAGTTCTGCGTTTGATGCCGGGGGAGGATATCGATTATGTATTGAACGCTCTTAAATAGACCATAACGGCTCAATTATATTGAGATCGGGGGATTGTACGATCCAAGGTAGATGTTTAAATTCATCCTCGTATTTATAAAACCATGACTGGACAAGTCGCGCTTCATGGATTATCCTAGAAAATTTCATTTCTGCAGGAAACAAAGTTTACATCATAGGATGAACATGGTCAGCTAAAATTTCTTTAAACTTTTTCCCAGTGATCCGTCCTTTCAGGTTACGATTAACCCAGCAGGAAATCACGACACAATTACCATGTCATTGCAGATCCTCCTCCATGACTGGCAGTTGGAAGGAGACAATCACGACAATACACTTGAGCAGGTTTCCTCTAAACGTGCACCCGTCCTATTATAAGGAAAAATACGAAAGACGATATTACTTTCTTCTACTTATCAATCGACCATGTTTTATGATTATGACTCCCCTGTAGATGACGTTTGTCATTAACATTTGTGACAATTGGCTTGGGAATTGTTACTCTGCCGTAAATGTTCTGTCTATGAAGATGTCTTCTAATTGCAATAATTGACACTGGAGAATTCAGATGCTGATTGAGCTCTGCTGTCACTCTTTTGTAGCTGCTCGCTTTTTAAGCAACATAATCCGTTTCAAACCTCGTAGGTCTCTTTCACTGAGCTTCTCTTTCCGTCCACTACTTTGCTTTACATAGCTTGTTTTACAGCGCTGTGTGTATGCTCTCATAACTTTAGACACCGTGCCTCTATGAATGCCTAACAATTGGGATGTTTCATTCATACTTGCTCCAGCTAGACGCTCTCCCATAATTTGACCTTTTCGAAAATCTGAGGGATCTGACATTTTATGCTTTTAAAAAAAATCCAAGACTTACAGAACTTTAATAAAGCTCTACTACATACTAACACAATATATACATTTATATTTATAAAAAAACTGGTAGCTATTATTATATTTTAATGCTTACGAAGCGCATTCAAAAATGGCACTTTTAATCACATCTGTGTTTCCATTATTTTGATAATTACCTATATCGATCCGACCCAGTCCAGTTCATGCCATACTTACACATCCTAATATTATCTACGTTATTGACAGCACGCGTTATCCTTTCCTTGTTATTTGAAAGCTTGATCTTTTACATAAGACTAAGTTTTCGTACGCGTTATGTAGCAGAACTGCATAGCGCGTACTGTCAATAATGTTGACAGTGCCATGTTGAGTAAAGTGGGGCAGGAACTGGACTATCGTTTTGATATATGGATATGACCAAAGTTTCACAAATAGATCACCTCCAAGGTATGTAAATAAAACTTTAATTGTTTCTGTAATATTTAATGAGTTCTTTTTTCTGTATTCGTCACTGTGTTTTCAGTACAGCACTTGGAAAACTGGGAGGGAATTATGAATAATCCTGTATATTGCTACAAAATTCTACAAGTAAAAAAAAAAAAGATTGCTGTGTTTCGACTTTTAACTTTTCCATTAATAAACAATATTTTATTGAAAAATATGATCATTAATGTAATATTTGTGATTGATTGAATATTTATTACCATTGCCTTATCAGTAGCAATTCTATCTATGTATTTTACTATTTGCTAGAATAGCGCTGGTCAGTTTCCCTCACAATGTTTGGGTTTGAAGGTTCGAACACTTCCCACATAGGCCAATAGTCTTCAAGCTTTTTCAACTCACGGAACCTTAAGAACTATAAGGCAGTATTTCTGAATGTTTCAATATTTGTGACCCAATATTCAATCATAGCTTTCATCGCCATCTCCCCTCTCCCTACAAATACAATGTATTGAATGCAATAATACTATACTTCGACTCTAAAGCTACAATACGCTATAAAGCTATAATACGGCGTATATAAGCGTCTCGCTGAACCAAAACGTTAATTTCCCCGGACGTATAAATAGGTCTTTCCGAAGTGCGATCTTTGCTGTGTACTGCTATTTATAAAATTATTTCGAAAACTTTGGAATGCATTAAAAGGATTTTGACAGTGTTTGCGAAGAATTTACTTATTTCAGAGGATTTGCTTATTTTTTTAAATTCCTTTCTTTCCCTACTCCCCTCCCCCCAAATACATCACATACGCGTGCCAATGAAGAAAATGATGTTATTGGGGAGTGTGAATCGCGTAATTTTTAACCGGCAGTTAATTGATTTATAATTAACCGTACAAATTATCAAGAAAAGTGATAATTTTTGCATATAATTTTATACATAACAAGCCCATGGGGTCATTGGTAATTATTAAATTTGTTCTTACTTACTATTGTTAAATTAATTATAAAATACATTGTGTAGTATTGGTACATTTATAAGTATATTATATCAGTGTAAATGTGTACTTTATTATTTTTTTATGTCAGAACGTATTTTGTTTGTTTACTTTCAATAAATTAATAATTTTTTTAAATAATCTTTTGTTTTTGACTTTTCAATATGCTCGTGTCCCCTTTGCAGTGTTATTACGTGCAGTGTGGGGGCACGCCCCACAATTTGAGAAACGCTACTATAAGGTGTTTTCACGGAGCTCCCATTGCACAAATACTCAAAAGAATACATTTAAAAATAATATTTAAAGTAGATCAACAATATATAAGTATTTTATGTAAAGACAATTTTTAAAAAAAGTATTGCATTTTTATATTAAAAAAATTATTGTAATTTTTAATAATTGTACACTTATAAATTTGTAATCCACACACAAGTGTCCTACCCAGCATTATATTTAGTTGTTGGGATATGTGTGCTTGTATTTTTTTAATCAAACTATCGAAGTCTAGGTCAATTGAAGTAATCTGCAATCGCATTTTTATATTCAGTGTTTCGTTTCTTTTTATATTTTGTTTTTGTTACTCAGATATATTGAGAAATGTTTTTCACTCAAATGCATACTTCTGAATAGCATTAAAATGTTTAAGCTGTGAAATAAATCCCTTGTACTGTGTGGTTATAATTAAAGTTACACTATTCAGAGGCCTGTAGAACCTGTCCTGCGTATCGGATTTTGATGAAACTTGGAATATATGCTATGTAGACCACGGGGAAAAGATTTCTTCACAATAAAAAAAATTAATACAAATTTTGTCCACCAGGTGGCTTTTAATGAATATTCCTTACACAAATCCGTACAACCTCTATATAAACTAGCAGTCATAGCCAGAGAATAATTCAACGTGAGAGTCTGTCATCGTTAATCATGCCTTATAAAAAAAAAGATTGATCTTTACTGGTAAAACTGTTTTATCTGAGCGGCACTTCCACTTAGTTGCTCTGCGAGAATATCGTCGTTTAAAGGATCTGCGAAAATTCCCTATATCAAGGATTAATTTGAGAAAGATGGTCATGAAATTTGAAGAGACTGAAGATGTGGTTGTGCTGCTCGGAAGACGACAGAAACTGGTTGGAACTGAAACTGTCGAAGAAGTCGCTACTGTTGGAATTGAAAGAGCCTCAAGTTCCATTTACTCTTCAGTAAGTGGTCGATCCCGTGAGTTGGAGATGATGATGTGTATTTTGTAATCTTGAGGATTTAACGTTTGCTTCTCTTATGCGGATACCATTTTAAAATATACAACGAAATTTTTCGCACTGTTGATCACGGGATCTCCAACTCACGTGATACTGATCGACCACTTGCTGAAGAATAAATGGAACTGGTGGCTCTTTTATTTACAGCAGCAGCGACTTCGACACTTTCAGTCCAACCGGTTTTCGCCCTCTTCCGGGCAGCACACCCAAATCTCTTATCTCTTTAAATTTCATGATCGTCTTCCTCAAACCAATCCTTGATATAGGGCATTTTTCGCAGATCCTTTAAACGACGATATTCTCGCAGAGCAACTAAGTGGCTGCTGCCACTACCAGTTTTACCAGTAAACAGAACGGCAGTTTTACAGTAACGATCAATCTTTTTTTTTTTTTTTTTTTGTAGGGCATGATAAACGATGACAAACTTGCAATAAAGGATTCTCTGGCTAGGACTGCAAGTTTATATAGATGTTTTACGGATTTGCGTAAGGAATAATCAATAAAAGTCACCTGGTGGTCAAAATTTGTACTAATTTTTTATGGCAGAGAGAAATCCTTTTCCCATGGTTCATATAGAATATATTCCAAGTTTCATCAAAATCCGATAAGCAGAACAGATTCTACATGCCTCTGAATAGTGTGACTTTAATTATAACCACCTGGTACTTTGCATGAATTTGCAACCTTAAATTTTGGAGATATTCCTGCGAAAATTTAGATTTTAATGTCGAATTTGTTCACCTATCGAAAAGTTGTTCCTTCTCCTTCATTATAGGTATTATTTTTGTAAACTGAACAAGATGCATTTCCCATTAGAAAACTATTTAGTTTTCCAAAACATTGTACTAACGAGTAAAAAATTATTTGGTTGAACACGGAATAGTAAACAACAGATTATTCAGTCTACATATAAAGAAAAAATGCTTTAGTATTCTTTTATAATATTATAGTAAAAATTTAAAAGTATCACACACAGTAAAGTTATCATCAATAAAGAGAAAACCTTTTTTGTTTCCATGACCGGGCTGAGCTTTGGATACTCGTGGTCATACAAACTTCATAGAGAATGAGAATCCATTTTGCATATAAATTTATAACTTTCTTATCGAATTTTTATTGATCCGTGGAACCCCTAGGTATGCCTAACGTGACCAGACGTCCCGTTTTGAACGGGACTGTCTCTTTTTATAATAATGAGTCCCAGTGTCCCCGAAATGAACTCTGGGACGCAAAATTGTCCCGTTTTCGGAAACCGCGCGAAGCGGTATTGAAACTTGAAGGTTACACTGTATTGGCAGTTGAAGCTGCAAAAGAAATCAATCAACTAAAAGACAATTTGACTCAGAAACAGACCAATCAGTCTCTTCCATTTACGGTCCGTCAGTTAATGGTGAAATCATAAGATAAAGGTACTTATATAGATGAAGAGTTTGTGAAAAGGACGGCTACAGAATTTTATAAATTAAGCCGTTAATATCTGGAGCAGTGAACTTGCTTTCTTACCTAAGTAATGGAGATATTTTATTGGGCAGATTTAGAAAAAGTTCCCGCATACGAAGACGTTCAAAAATCTCCGGATGTATTAATTGAATAGGAGTATATTGACTGTAATAAAGATACAGAAGTTTTTGACGAATTTTCATTAATTTCTAACTACAGTACATCGCAAAAAGTAACCGAATAAAAATAATCTAAATGTCTCCACGGAAACTCGTTGGGTGGAAGTATTCAAACACTTTCACGCCAACAATCTACAGCATGAAAACTTTTCTATTTTATTTGAATATATTTTATGTTTGTGTGCTACAAATGGGCTCCAGTAGAAAGAGTATTTTCTATGATGAACAAATAATGGACATCTGAGAAAACCCAGTTACTAATTTCAGTTCTAAAGGTGATGTTGATAATTAAGGTGATTATAAAAAGTCCAAGTCTTACTTAAAATCTTCACCAGCTATATTAAAGCAAATTTGTTCCTCTGATAAATATAAATATAACTAAACGTTTTGGGTATACTTTTTAATTCGCAATTTTTAAGCTAACTTACTTTTTCTGAATAAATAACTTTAAAAAAGTGTTTTTTTTCCATTGTATACCTGTTAATTAACCTAAACAAAACAATGTCCCATTTTGAGTCAAAGAATAAATGGTCACGTTAGGTATGCCTCACCCCAGGGTTCCGTGGAATACAGTTTGAAAATCACTGCCATAGGCCAACAGATTTTTAATTTCTTAGCATAAAGATTATCTCTCCGTACTTGCACGCCTCCCTATCTTTTTCTTTCAAATATAAGTATTCTTAGGGGAGAGCCAGAGAAAACAAAATTGACGAGTGAGAGAGAGGGAGATAAGCTAATTTAGTATCAAAATGCGGGGGGGGGGGAGACTGACATGTAGCATTATTTTCAAAATAATTTAATATCAACGCATCTTTATTTTATTAATTTCAAAAAAGATTTTAACATTGCTCATTAACTGTGTCATGTATATTTGTATAATATTCTACTCACAAATATTTTCCGGGGTTTTTTTTAAACAAAAATATGAATACCATTTTTAATCGGTTAGTATATTTCTGGACAACAATAGAGATATTTCTAATACAACAATAGAGATCATGCGACATTTCAGCGGGTCTTCAATGGCACTGGGCTCGAACTCATGACACGCCACGAGTCCGATACCTTGACCACTTGGCTACTATGGCCCCATATTTCGTTCCAGAGTTAGACTGCAAAGTATACCAAAAATAGCTTCATTGTTGAGCTTTAAAAATCTAAAGCAAATTTAGGAAACAGTTTTTAATCCCGCCATAATTACTACAGTGTATTAATTTTGAGGGTTTGATCAGTTCTCTCTTACTCTAAGCTGCTCACACACGCATACATATAGTTTTATTATTATGGATGTCGAACAACTTACTAAATCAAAGTGCTTTTTAAAATGCTCCAATATGTATAACAATGCTTAATTTTTATTTGCAGGTCTGGTTCCAAAATAGACGTGCTAAATGGAGACGACAAGAGAAACTTGAAAGTCAAAATGCTCTTCGTACTCTTGGACACGTCTCAAGCGAGTACCATAATCCTGGAGGAAGACCTCAGTCACCTATTACCAGTCTTGCGGGTGCCCTAGGATCTTGTTCCTCACCAAATGGAATCCAAACCGGTTCTAACCACATATCTTTGGATCCCTGGTCCCTCACAGCTCCACTCCTAACTCCTTCTCTGGCTACTGGACTACCCGGGTTTTTAAACAGACACCCCTCAGTGTATCCTAGTTATCTGACGCCAGCAGCACCAACAACGTCACTCAGTGTTCCATGTACTATGGCAGAGTTAGCCTCAGGCGCACCCAACGGACCTCTGGAGCATCCAGGGCCGGTTAATTTGTCTTTAGGCCCAACTGAAATTCAAAAAGAAGATACAGTACTCGATCCGAGGAGCTCGAGTATAGTCTCACTCCGAAAAAAGGCCAAAGAACATGTCGAGTATCTTCACAAAGGCCTCACTATCATTTGAAAGTTTTCGTGATTGCAATAGTTTTTCGTGATGTCAGGTAGATGTAGTCTCGAAAACCAAGATTAGCCTCTTTTTTTAGGACTAAATTAGTCTTAAGAAGCGGTATTCGAAATTTATACAATGGTGTCATTCAAAATAGTGTTCAAGTAAAAGAAAATAACAGTGCAGGAGTGTCACTGTTATGTGAACGTTCCTTCATTGCAGAATATGGTGTTCAGTAGGAAGGATATTTGTTTTGGGAAAGCATTAGAAAAAGGGCATGTGAAAGATTGTATTTAGTTACATGAAAAGTTTCCACTCTGCAGTGCTAAGTAATTGTTCAATTTGAAACACTAAAATGGAATGCTTTGACTCTCAAAAAAGAAATATGATACATAATATAAGAGTGAAAAAAAAAAGATGGTTCAAGTGTAGGGCAAAAACTCAGTGGAACTGCTTCTGTAACAGAAATTGAATATTTGATACTTATCAATTATAAGGATCATAGATTGGCGACTGCTTTTCCGAGTTGTCGCCAACTCGAGAGTTTTCGATATCATCCTATAAGATACATTCAGTACGTACACAGAGATGAAACAGAGTTTGGCGTGTTTTCCTACATTATCGTGTTCAGCTACATGATCCTATAACTTATAAGTACTGAATATTTGTAAATTTTTGTCTATAAGCATTCAAGCTATGAAATGCACAAAAAGAGCATACATACACGACAAACTCTTCAGACAACCGAGTGACCATCAATCTTCATTCAATGTATGGCAATCAACCGGAATAACCTAAGAAAAGCAACACAGATATGAGAAGAAAATGTTGCAATGAACTAAGAAATTTCTAAAAAGAATTTCGGAACGAATTTGTGGTCCAATATATTTTATCCATTGAAATGTACATATTTCGAAGAACTGATCGAAAATGATTTAGGTGATAAATAAAGTATTTCGAAAGTCATGTGTTTATGTCTTTTTAATTATTATTATTATTTAAGTTAACGAGCATATGTTTGTATACACTTCATTACGTAGATCAGTAAAAAAATTTTTTTATCATTTGATTTCGGCTTCAGAAAATATGTAAGTAAGATAAAGTTGGAAGAATATATACGAAAACTTAGCTTTTATAAGCAGAGGAGGGAAATATGATTTTTAAAAGTATTTACATTTTAAATGGATATTTCTTTTGATGTATCGGAAATAAATGTCGGAAGTATAAAAACCCCAATATAAAATAATTAAAAAAATAATAAATTATGTGTGTGCTTATGACTACACGATAGAAGTGAAAACATCTGATTTATTTTGGGCAACAGAATCCAATTGTTCAGATGCACTATGCTTTCCTTAACGACATTTCCGCAATTCACTTTTGTGGCCAATCATCGGGGTATTTGTTTATTTTATCCCTTTTCTGTAAAGGGCAATGTTTAAATAATTATCAATTCTTTTGCATTTATATATGAGTATATAAGATTTAATATCAATTAGAGCCAGTTATTTAAAAATATTTATATATAAATTACGCATGTCTCGGTTTTATTTATATAATATATACGTTTATATGGTATTTAAGCACTATCTCAACAATGCCAACGTTCAAGAAAACTCGCCAAGTTGGCAACCATGTGTCATACAAGGCTAAATTTACAGCCACGTGCTTCCTTTTATACAAGGTGTGACACACAAAAAAGAACGAGACTAAGTGTGTGAGACAGGTGTTTGAATGGTATAAAAGATTTTCAAGGAGAAAAAAGGGTCAGTTCAGATGATGAACATTCTAGGCGCCATTACAGACCCAAAACATAGCCAAAACCGTGCTATGAGTGGGTTCCCACTCACACCACGGTTGTGGCTATGTTTTGGTCCGACTGTTAATCAACATTACTACATTGAACTACTAAAAAGACTTCGAGAAAAATTAGGAAAAAAAGGCCAGAATTGGGAGTGATGGATGGCTGTTGCACCAAGACAAAACAGCTGTTCACACGACCCTATCTCTCAAGCAGTTTCTGACCAGCAAACAAATTACAGTGATGAGGCATTCTTCTTATTCACCTGATCCCCCCCACACACACATGCAACATTTTTTTAATTTCTACAGTTTAATCTTGCTGAAAGGAACCCATTTTACCTCAATTGAAGAGGTTCAGGCAAAAACGGAAAATCTCCTAAAGGGACTTCCAAAATAAAACCTCGTTCCAGAACTCTTACCAGCAACGGCAGCATCGTATGCAAAAGTGTGAGAATGCTGCAGGAAACTACTTTGAAGGTGATTGTGTCACGGAGAACTGATTTTGTAAGTACATGATTTATTGGACCAGTCTCGTTTTTTTGTGTCACACCTCGTATGATGATTCCCAATACTATTGCGATAACATACGCAAGTGCCATTTGTAAAACTTATATAAACGCCGTATACAATGTAAGTCTAGTAAAACTTATGCCCTGAGAGCCGTTTACTTTTGTTAAAATTCCCACAGCAAACACAAAGGAAGGGCTCGTACTCTTTCACAATTAATGCTTTTTTTTTCTCGTAAACAATACCAAAATAAACTAAAATATTAACAACTTTCTCGTTAATAAATTTCATTAAAATTTCGGATTTTAGTTCTTTTGGCACATTTTTGTGCTTAAATGCTCTTTCTATTAAATCAAAAAACAGATACCTTCTTTCGTTTCTTCTTGTGTGTGGCACAGAGCATACCATTGTTTATACACTTAAAAGAGTATATTTTATGTATATGAAGGAAATATATATATATATATATATACTTTCAACAGCATAATACGATAAATTTAGACATTCCGTTTGTTTTTTAACGAGCGTAACCTAATGCAAACTCGCTTTCCCTGTGACTACAGTTTGTGCAGGAAGTCTAAGACAAATGTCATATCTTCTATTAATTCAGAAGATTTCTAAAAATATTTCTTTTAGGTCAACGATTTTAAACGATTCATGTAGGTGTTTCAACCGATTTCTTCTAATACAGACAGCAAGTCAGCTTTTTAAACATTTTTAAACATTATTGATCATAAAAAATTTTCAACGGAAAAATCAAAACTCAACTTTTCTGGATATAATCTGTTAAGACCTTTGGATCTCAACGGAGAGTTTCAGCTTAATGACAAATTTTTAAATATTCTTATAGCCACCAAAACACCTCTTTTGATTTCCTTCATAATAATAATTTATTTCGCTTTGCTCTCCTCTTCTCTTGTTCACTCGTTGAAGTAGAGTGGAAGTGGGCTGCATGACAGTACTATTTAAAGAAAGAAAATAAAAAAGTGTGCAAAATATTTTTACTTAAAAAAACACGCGTCTAAAAATTTTTCAATTCAAAACTAGGCGCGAGTCGCCGATCCGAGTGCGAGTTTCGACTAGAGCCGAGAAAAACTGAGTTAACAGAATGCACCCGAACTTGACACTTCATTTAAATTCAGTCTTCAGCAAAGCGCGCCTAAAGAAGTTAGCACTTTTTAGGGACTTAACATCCCTTCTTCCCTGTAATCGGCTAGAGGTATAAGAGGAACTAAATGATCAGACGACATGATGAACTTCAATTATTTTATTTATCACTTCAACTCAGACACAGCACTCTAAATAAGATAAATTTGATCAGTCAGAGCACGAGGGTGAAACGAGATGGCGTGGGGAGAACATAACTAATCCTGAAGGTCTAACCTTAAGATAACTTTATACAGAGTTCATTATTTTAAGGACTGCTCTAATAATCTAACTCTCTAACTTGATTAAAGATCACAGTAACCTGAACTCTTGCAATCATCTAATCTTTTTTTGCTTGACTTTAACACTTCTCCAATAGTTGAACTAATCACTTCCTTAATATTCCAACTGCTCGCTTCGTACACTGTTTACGTATACGTTTCACTGCGCTTCTCATCTATTCACTTCACATCCAATCTACTCTCACTTCACTAACTCCCAAACTCGCGAATACAGAATATATATATTTTACTTA